>CM066044.1:34960026-35048085 GCA_033557465.1 Ichthyophis bannanicus
CTGCTCAGTTTACAACTATTTGAGTATTATCTTTTGGCAGCAGTGTTTCCTGGAATGCCGTCCATTGCACCGTTAATGCAAAGCCCAGTCTTTTTCCATTTTGCTTTTTCGCCCTTGCCATATTCTATGGACTTTTTCCCTTGTCCCTTCTGAATATGATTAAAATTTGCATCTGAGAGAAGTTTCCTGCCATGGGAGAATGCATCATTCTCTGTCAAGGCTCAAGAATGGCTGTTCGTTTAATCATCTCCTCCAGTCACAGTCCCCTCACCTGTGGATAGTTTCAGCCTCATCAGCATCTTAGAGACTGAGCATGTCATGTTTTTTGATGACATCTGAGTATACATACTGGTGGAACCTCCCACCACAGTATCTCAGTCCCTCCAAGCAGCTGGGGAGCGGTAATTCCAAGAAATTGGACTCACTAAAGGAACATTAAGGAAATTAGATTTCGGATTGGTAATCCAGGATTTTGGTTGGCTCAGTTTTAAAAGGTTGGCCTAATGGCATCAAGGCTCATGCAGAAGGTTAAATGAGCCCGCTGAGTTTCCTGTTGGGGCAGACTTCAACCTTAAAAAAAGGACAATGTGTAGGGTAACAATGGTGGAACGTGGATATCCGGGCCGGATCGTAAACGGGCAGATGTCCCGGGGCCGGGAGAGGTGCAGATGGTATACTCCAGTGACTGAAAGAGAGAAGAGTGTCTGCAGCCCTCCCGCTCACCTGTTCATACTTCAGGGTGATGGTGGTGGGGAACAGAAAGCAGCAGGCCTCTTTCAGAGCACGCCCTATGACGCCGAAAGCCGTCCTTTGGCAGCTGAGCGTTGAGTAGGGAGTGTAGTGGGAGGACAGGATCACGTATAAGGGTGAGGTTTCCCTCTCAAGGGCAGATCAGGAGCCTGATTGTACAGAAGAGGTGCAGGGCGCAATTTTCCCACGCATCGCAGCAGCGCCAGCCATTTTAGAAACTGTGTTGTTTTTTTTTCCTTTCTCTTCCTGCGTGTTTTTCTCTCTATTTATTTATTTATTTGGGTTTGTTTCTGGGCTTCGTATCTCCGGAGGGATTTAAGTGACTGGAGCAAGCATAGCCGGACTCCAGGGAGATTGCATTCGTGTTTTTTTTGTTATTCTCCGGAACGTCTGCGTTTGTGGGGAAGGGGGGCAGCACACAGAAGTTTTGTTTGGTTGTTATCATCGCTGCACAGGTTTCAAAAAAAAAAAAAAAAAAGACAGGGGCCATACCTCCGAAACGCCCTGTTTACAAAGGACACGTGCAGTTCACGTGAGTCAGTGTTCAGCTGGTTTTCTTCCGGTTTTTCTTGCCGCACTTTTGGCTCGAGGCACAGTCTAGGTCAGTGGAGGACAGGGTGCTATAGAAAGGGTCGGGCTATTTGTCTGATGGGGCCCTCAGAGACTGGGGATCTCTCACAGTTTATTGAAACCCACTTGTCATCAGTTCCAGTGGTTCAGGCAGAGGCCAGGAGGTGGGTTCCACCTTCCTTGGCTCATGGCCGTAAAAAGAATCGGCAGCAGTGGTCCCTCAAAATCCATCAACCAATCCCGTCAGTTAGGTAAAGCCAACAGGGTACTTGCAAAGCTCTTTCTCTCCGGTTTTCATTGTTCTCACATGCACAGGGCTGTTTTATTATGACGCAACCAAACGGGGCTCAGAAGCGTCCAAAGGAAAGGGACCTAAGGTCGCATTTACCAAGTCGTTCTCGTCAGAAGGGAGCACATGAGGATCTGGTCCCCTTGTAGGTGTGGACTGGAAGAAAGTCCTTTGGGTCGAAATGGGTCTTCTTCGAGTACAAGAGTGAAGAACACAAGGAATTTAGATGATGCCCTTACCAAATAGACCCTGGAATAAAGAGAGATCCCTCAAGCAGAATAATCAAAGTACGTGGCTTTACTGAGGGAAGAGTCTGTCCGGCATCCTGAGTACGCATTCCATTGAAAATCCTTAGGATGGATAATGAAAGTTTCGATCCTCTCTTCCAGTCCATGCGGAAGACACAGAAAGTTGTCCCCTAGGCACCGGGTGGTTAGACAGATGATCCCAGATTAATGGTATTTTCCCAGAGGCCGCCTTGCAGGCTACGCGCATTATGGCCCGTTTTCTACCTTCTCTCAGAAACAGATAAAGACCTTCTACGCTCCCCAAAGTTGGAATTCCGTGGTGTCGGCGGTGACGAAGAAGACTACTATTCCAGTGGAAGGTAACTCAGCACTAAATGCTGTTGCAATCTATACATGGGAGAGTGCACTCTTATAATAGCCCTTTGCTATCACTGCCCCTCTTCCTTGCAAGTGTCGTTCCCTGTGGGGCCTTTGACGCGTGCTCATGTTTAATGTCCTTTGCGATGGACACAAGGGATCATTGCGTCCCTTGGGACGACCCCGCTGCTGATGGGTGTAGGCAGCCACGTTGGAGTAAAGCGGCGGCCTACTTGACTGATTCCTTTTGTGACTTGATTCGATGTTTATCCAAAGGTATGATGGGTGGTGGTAGCCGCAGTGCGCCACTACCTCATGCTTCGGAATTGGTTGGTGGATGTATCTTCTTCTGTCACTCCTGATCGCCTTACCCTTCAGAGTGGAATCTGTTGTTCGGTAAAGATCTTGATAAATTGGCGAAGGATTATGGGAGAAATCCAAAAGGGGGGGGGGGGGTCACCGCTTCTGTAGACCGCGACAAACCCACAGCAATGCATTGCGGTCCCCCATGCCGACACAACCCTCCCAGAGTACAGTTGAACTGTTGACATTTTTGATCAGTTCGCTTTGCGCCATATCAGAGGGGGCAGGTTTCCTTCTATGGGTACATTCCTTTCATGGTTCAGGGGATCAGGCAGAGTTCTTTCTTCTCTCTTTCCACCCCTATGGGGCGCTAAGAAGTCACAATTGAGTGAGGAGCGTGCCCCCGTCAGGTAAAGTTACTCCGTATAGGGGGTCCACTAACTATGGGACTTTTACTCTGTGTGTGCGGCCAGTCTTACATTTGGTCAGTGGGTGTTGTAGGTCATCAGAGAGGGCTTATATTACGCGTTCAATTAATAGCCCACTTATATATACCTTTGGTCCCTATTACCGTGCAAAGCCCTCTCAGAAGTGAAAGGCAGTGCGTAGACCCTTGGCAAAAGGCTCCTAGACCTGGTCCCTGGTCGACCCAGATGCGGGTTGATGGTCGATTACTCGTTCCTATTTTTGTGGTCCCCAAGAAAGAGGGTCTTTACATTCAGGTACCCATTGTGGATCAATGCGATGCTTAAGGGTGCCATCGATTTCCAACACCACTAAAAAAAAGGTCCTGTATTGTAGCAGTCAGGAGAGGAGAGTTCTTGACCTCCCTCGACCTCAATCACGGAAGCCTACCTTACATATCCCAATTCCGGGAAGAGCCAACAACAGTTTTCTGATATTTGGCGGTGCCCATGGGTTCACTTCCAATTTCAGGCGCTTCCTTGCGCTTAGCTACGGCACCACGCACATGCATGAAGGGGATCTAGGGTGGTCGTGCAGGTCTATGGAAGGATAGGGATCCTTGTGAACCCCTATCTGGGCCTATTGGCTCCTCCGGGCAAAATCGAGTAGTGAAAGCTAGCGGGTGTCAACCAAGCGAGAGTGATTTGCGTACTTACAGAGCCTTGGAATGAGTGAATCAATCTTTGCAAAGAGTCAGCGTTCTGGCCCTCAAAGGCTTGTTGGATTTATCCTTGGAGCATGGTTCTGGACAGCAGCGAGACAGGGTATCTTTTGCTAAGGCTCAGTGCAAAATGTTGCAGGCACAGATCAGAAGGTTTGCCTGCATACACCTCACCAACATCATGGTACTACCTGCATGTAACTAGGTTCCATGGCGGCGACCATCGGAGCTTGTGCCGTGGCGGAATGGTGCCACATTTGACCACTGCAAAAGAACCAGTGTCCATCCACTCACTTGCTCCCCTTGCCGGGCATTGCAAGCACGCACTAGTTCCGCTTCGGGTGTTGGCTGCTGGGAGAGCAACTTGCGGAAGGGCGTGTCCGCTGGGGAGTCCCAGCTGGATTGCCCTTGGCGATGAACATGCCAGTCTGTCCTGGATGGCGACCGTCCATTTCACGCAGGGACGCTGGTAGAAGAAGGAGGCAACCTAGGCCGCAACTGGACTCGAGGTGAGGGTGGGTTGCCTGGGCATTGGCAGTAGTTCATTTCCCGTCGCTGGAGGGGCACCGCAGTGTGAGTGTTTTCAGACCATGCCATGACGGTGGCCGTACATCAATCCGACAAGAAGGAATGAGCCATGTTGTGGACCTGGAAGCAGAAGTATGGCCCATGTGTTGGACTAGGTTGAACAGAAACTGAAGGCTTTATGTGCATGTCCTCAGGTCAAGGACAATGTGACAGCTGACTATCTCAGCTGGGTTCACATCGACCGGGGAATGGACTCTCAGTGATGTGAAGTATTTGCTCGCCTTGTCGGGCATGGCATGGGGAGCAACTGCATCATGGACCCAATGACTACTTTTCAAAATCCGCAAACCGATAAGCATCCTAGACAAACCCATAGTAGTTTAAAGAAGAATTTAAAATAATCTGGGCATGGACACCTAGACAGAGCTTCTGAACTTAAAATTTCACATCAACAAAACTGCAAACAAGGCCATATCATCAATTGCAAACAGTCAGGACAAATCAACACGGCGTGGAGGATTAGCCTAGGTGGTTGGGGCAGGAGTACTTCAGTCCGGAATGGCCAGGGGTTCAAATCCCACTCAGAGTACAGCAACCTTCTGGTGGGGCCGTAAGGACGTGGGGTTCTAGTCGCCACAGGTGCGTCTTTTGGTCTTGGGCAACCACTTAACCCTCCATCAGCCCATGTTCCCTGTAAACTAGTTAGTTTATCTTCCAAGTTAGTAATGACCCTGTTCAATTGTAATTTCAGTTTGTTCAATGTTAAACCGCACTGATGCAGCATAGCGCGGTATATAAGAGAAATGTAAATAATATAAATATAATAAATAAAACCAATGCTACCGTCAAGACCACTTCCGCGGCTGTATGTCAAGCACTCAGTTACCACCATTGCTTGATTATGGAAACTCACTTATACAGGCCTTCCTCACTCAGACACTACACCCCCTACAGATGGTACAAAACACCACAGGCACGCATCATTACAGACACCCCAAGGACCCGAGCACATCCACTCACTCCTCCTACCACAGCCTACACTGAACCTACCACAATGGTGGCAAGAGCCTAAATACCAAACAATCATGATAATCGTTCAAAGTCATTCCAATTCACCATCTATCAGCGGCCGTACTCCAAAACGATTATAACAATAGACATCAGCAATAGACCAAGAAGAACCCATAAGTAACAACATGATCATCAGCACCCCTGCAGGCTATCACAAAACCAAACAAACAATCGTCAAAAGAGTACACCATCCCTACCTAGCATGCCTCAATATGGAACTCCCTACCAAGGAGCCTGAGAGCTTTAGAAGACCTCACAGACTTCCGGCAAAGACCCTCAAAAAACGTCGGTTATTTATAGAAACCCGTATGAGCATTCCAGAGTAACATCCCCTACCCAAACAAGCAACACTATAAGGCACTAACTCACCGCCAACTAAATAACACAGCCATCCCATTCACACGAACAAATTTATCACACCACGTTAGTAATATACCTTTATTTAAATGTTTACCGTTCAACTGTACTATCGTAAATACTGTCACACGCAACTGTAACTGTCTAAATGTTTACACGTACCCCCTAATGTTAAATTGTCAATCCCGTCCAATTGTGTTTGTTTGATGTGTACCCACCTTGATTTGAAGGAAAAGGTGGGCATACAAATCTGTCTAAATAAATTAAATAAATTAAAAATAAATAAAGGTGGCGAAGATTTTTCAGTCAGAGACAGGAAAATAATGTTTGAAGGCGCCAGCGCCGCTGATTCATGCAGGACTCTACAGGGCATTTCTCCTATGTCTGTCTTGCCATGGGTGCTCATTGGTCGAGTCATGCCAGTGTACTAGAGTGACATTAGGTCTCATGATTCTGATAACTTGTCCGACTGGCCCTAGTCTCCACATTGGTACACCAGACTTGAGGTGGGCACTTGAAAAGCGGCGCATCCGTGGAGGCTTCCACCTCAGTCCGCAGACTTCTTGTATCAGGGACCCATGCTCATTAGGGCCTACAGGTGGATTGATTCTGGCTTATGGCTTGGGCTATTGGTAGCGGAGACAACTCCGGTTGCGCCGTTTGGGGCTACTCAGCACGTTGTTATATTGCAAGGTTTTATCTGAAGGCTTTGGAGGTGCTCGACATCGACTAGACTACATGAGAGTGTGTAGAGTGTTGGAGATATGGTGTGTTGGGTTTTCTCACAGTTAGTCTGGCTGGCCGACGTCTGTGCCGGAGATGTTGGCCTTCTTTCAATGCAGGTGTCGAAAAGAGGGTGCACATGTAGCCACTCTCCGAGTGCCTAGGTTGCGGCTTTCCTCTCAGGCTACCAGGGAAGAGTGCATGGAGTTTTTCCTAGCGGCAAACCCGAATGTGGTCAGGTTTATTTTATTTATTTATTTTATTACAAGTTCTTATATACCGCACTATTCGGCATCAGCCCGCGGATTTACATTATAACATAAAGACCATAACAACAAGCTGATTGGTTTACATCGAACACGAGTACAAAATTCGGGAACCGGGGTAAACTAAATACAGGAGATAATTACATAGAACATAAGATAGTCTTAATAATATCAAGAACGGCATGATGTGTTCATGAGTGGGTCACTTCCTCTGGTTCAATTGCTGGTAGGGTAGTATTGAAGGAAGAGGTGGTATTTGATGCCTTCCTGAACTGGAGTAGTTCAGTAATGGCCCTTATGTCAGAGGGTAGAGCGTTCCAGCATTTGGGTACATAGAAACTGAAGGCTCTGTTTGAGGTTGTTCATGTTGCACTTTGTCAACGCCTTCGAGGTTGTCAGGAGGATTACGGCTTATGTTCTTCAGGATCTGTTGGGGGGTACAGTGTGAATCAGATCTGTGAGTGAGGAGGATGAGATACCCTTGATTGCCTTGAATGATAGTACTAGGGTTTTAAAGATGATCCTCCCATGGATGGGGAGCCAGTGAAGTTGTTTAAGAATGGGAGTTACGTGATCGCTTCTGGAGGCTCCGTAGAGGACTCTTGCTGCGGCATTCATGGCCATCTGTAGTGGGCTAAGAGTGGATTGAGGGAGACCTTGTAATATGGCATTTGCAAAGTCGAAGTGTGGCAGGATTAGCGCTTGGTATATGGTTCGGAAGTCATCCGGGTCCAACAGGGAACGCATATGCCTAAGCGAGCGTATTTTGAATTATACTGCTTTGTCTTTGTTATTTATGTGATGTTTCATTTCCAGTCGTTGGTGCAATGTAACTCCAATGTATCTTATTGTTTCTTTAGCTTGTAGGTCTGCTTCCTTGACACTGACGTGGGCTGGAGGGGTGAAGTTGGGGTCTTTGGAGATGAAGAGCACCTCTGTTTTTTTATGTTGAATGCGAAGGTTTTGTGAGTGGAGGCACTCTGAGACCGACTTGAGGCAGTCTAGCAACGGTGCCAGGTCTAATTGAGTTGTAGAGAAAGGCAGATATAAGAGAATGTCATCTGCATATATCAAGCAGTTGACTTTGAAGGATCTTATGACGTCGCAGATGGGCTGCATGTATATGTTAAATAGTAGGGAAGACAATGAGGAACCTTGAGGCACACCTTGCTTTTGAGGTTCCTCAGGGCAGTGAAGCAGGAGCGTCCACCGTGGAGAATGGTGTTTCCACCTTGGGAGCTCACTTTGGTACTGTCAGTGCAGACGGAGCCTACATTAGAATCGTTGGGTTTGTGTACTTTAAAGGATCTGACACTGAAGACGGTATTCCTTGTGGCGATTTGTTCCCTAGACTGATCTCGGAGCTACAGGCGTTGTTGTGCAGGGAGCCCTTTCTGGTTCTGGCTAAGGAAAAGGGTGCTTAGGCTGGTTTCCTCCATTCAATTTTTCATGTGAATTAGTCGGTAACTCTACCGTATTTTCGGGAGCAGGGGGGTCAGAGAGTGATCCTCTCCTTTACCAGTTGGATATCCATAGGGTGTTACAGAGGTATTTGAGGGCTACCGAGTCATTTAGGAAGTCAGATCGGTTATTCATTTTGTATGGGGGAGCATGTAAAGGGGTAGCGGCTTCAAAGACCTCCATTTCTCGGTGGGTGAAGGAGGCGATCTCATTGGCTTATTTGCTGAGGTGCGAAACTGTGCCGATCGGTTTGCAAGCGCATTCGACTCAAGCGCAGGCCACATCCTTGGCGGAGTCGAGATTGATACCACCAGGTGAGTTTTGTAGGGTGGCAACTTGGTCGTCCCCACATACTTTCGTCAAGCATTACAGGCTGAATGTTCAAGCCGCAGGGGACGTGTGTTTTGGATTGGCAGTTCTTCAGGCCAGTCTTACAGGTTCCTCCCAAGTTTTAATACTGCTATAGTACGTCCCATAGGTGCGGGACTGGACTGGAGGAACGATAAGGAAGGTAAAATTAGACCTTACCTGCTAACTGATTTCCTTGACTGAGTCCAGTCCAGTCCAGATCCCACCGGTGTATGTTTTTCTCTTGGCTCCATAGATGTCTCCGGTCCTGAAGAAGGTCAGCACATAGTGGGGGGGCCGGGTGGGGAAGTTGTGGAATAGAACTTTTGGAGTTGGAGATTTCCAAGCTCGACGGCCCAGTTGGGAATGTCTAGGTGAGGTCCGGAACGGAGCCGCGACTGAGGTAAGCCAGCTCTCTCTCAGGACGGGAGTGCGTGTTCTAAGTGAGGGTGGGGGCACAGTGTATATAGTTCTATTACATGTTGTTGAAAGTTGTTTTTGTCAGTCTGCTTTGTAATTAGGATACTGATTGTGGTGGGAGGTGCCCTGGTATGTATAACCTGATGTCATCAAACATGACATGCTCAGTCTCCAAGCTGCTGGTGAGGTGACACTACCCACAGGTGCAGGACTGGACTGGACTCACTCAAGGAACGTTAATTAGCAGGAAAGGCCTAATTTCACCTTGGTACTGATGGCACCACCTTGATACTTCTGATTGGTTCCTAGGAACGCTTCGTGATCCATATAACTGACCTGCTTGCTGTCTCCATGATGCTGGGGATCACGGCTCAGGTGAAGGAGGCCGGCATTGCTTGGGACAAAGGCGAAAAGAAAAGTAAGTAAATTTTCCAGATCTTCCTGCTAGACCAGCCTAGACTAGTGGGTATCTCCTCCTGCCAGCAAATGATGGAGACGAAGAAAAAAATGCAAACAAGTCGTGATATTATCACTGGCAGCAAAAAAAAAAGTAAGTAAATCTTACTCATTGTCCAAGGGGGGCCTGGAAATTAACCTGATGATTGGTTTGTGCAGAAGGTAAATTTATTTGCCTCTTGAGATATAAGTGGGTGTTTTCTCTTAGTGCTAGTAGCCTTAGATCTCTGACACTGGGTAGAGATTTGGCAAGTCTACCATTGTCTGCAGAGCTCCAGGTGAAAGAGACTCTTGTGGTTCTGGAAAATGATAGGCTTAGTCCATAACCAAGCTGTATCTTCATTTCAGATCTGGAAGTGCTGCGCTCATTTCAGAACCAAATCGCTGCCATCCAGCGCGATGCTGTCTGGTGGCTCCACACTGTTGTCCCATCCATCAGCAAGCTGCCTCCCAAGGATTATGTTCATTGGTAGGTGTTCTACCTTCTGTACCTCACTCACACTAAGCATAGACCAAAAGAGGAGCAAATGGGAGTTCCACAGGTGCAATGAATGACTCTGCAAAAGTGGATTTTTAGTTGCCTAAATAAAGCTCATTTGTGTTCTTAGAACCTCTGTATTTTCAGCCCCATTAAACAGAGACTTTGTGGGGAGAGCATTTGAGAAGCATGACTGAACATTGCTTTTTATGATTCTTTTTTAAATGTAGATGTACCTAATACATCATTTGAAACAACTTACAGTACATGCAGACTTATATCTGTATAACAACCCTCGGCTTCAATAGTCAAACTCTGTGGTTTGTGCTCTTTTAAGTGCTGGCCATGGCGTTTAAAATTAAAACCGTATATTCAATGCTGGAATCCGGATATCTTCTGGCACTGAATATCCGGTTTCAGCATTGACCGCAGCAGCTATCTGGATAGTGGCAATATTCAGCTGCTGCCTAAATAGCCGAACTGCATAATGTCAGAACAGCTTTTTTCAGCCTAAATTTATGTGATTATTAGTAGACTGAAAATTGCCGTTAGCTGAATAAATGCCGGGACTGCCTTCTCCCCCAGCCCCAGTCCGCCTTGCCATTATTCAGATAATGCTGAGGCGGTTAGAGGGGATATTCAGTGTTACTATATTAATTTAAAAAGGTCCTGCTAACCAGGAAAGCCCTGTGGAATATTGGGCCTCTTATATATCCACACACACAAGTATAAAGGGGATAATTTTGTAAGGGCTTCGATTCTTTAGAACAGTGGTTTACATGCTCGTGTAAGTTTGTATAAAATTGCCCAGGGATATATGCGTGTGCAGATTAGGTGCACAAATAGCAGAATATGCGTAAGCATTCCTGGGAGAGAATAAAGTAGGAGCGAGATTGGCTCTTAATCATATACGCTAGAAAATTTGCCTGCATGCACCCATTCTTTTTCACACATGCACACGTGCAATTGCACCTACCTTGGAGCAGTTATAAATATGTCCCCCCTCCCCTTACTGCCCCAGGGTAATTTTATAAAAGCATAGGGGCCTCTTTCAACACTAAGCAGAGAAATGTATGGCTTCTGTGTTGAAAGTGCATGCTGAAGTTACAACAACAGACCAAGAAACCTGATGTTTGAGTGTTTGTTTAATGAGTTGGGATAGTTCTTTGGGACCAAGCAGGAAGTAAGTCCTTACATATGGCTGATGTCATCGACGGAGCCCGTGCGAGAACACTCCCCAGCTTCCATAGGAAGTCTTTGGGAGGACCATTGTGCATGCGTGCTTGTCTCCCTGCCCGAAAGGAGCCATCTTACCTCAGTCTTCTTTTTTCTACTGAGCCCATAGGACGCTGTTTGATCCCTGGAAAAAGTGATTACCCTTGCGGTATGTTTCTTTTCTTTTTTGCCGTTGCGTGCTCATTCACCTTCTTGTCCATTCCCTGGTCCGTCAGTGCCCCAGCACAGCATTTTTCTTCGGGTTTTCTTTTTCTTTTGTTTTTTTGAGGAATAGGGATTTTTTTCTCTTGTGCCCCATGGTCGGCTGGGACATTGGAGTTCTTTGACTTGGCAGACGCTGTCTTCCCCAATTTGTCAAAGCCGGTCAGTGGCTTAAAAAGTGCACCCAGTATGGCTGGACCATCTTGATGATGGACCGCCACAACTGGTGCCTTCAGTGCCTCGGGCTTTACCATGAGCCTTCCACCTGTGCTCTCTACCTTCAGATGATGCACAAGGAGCTCAGGAATCAAGAAAAGTAGCAAGAATCGCTCTTCGGTTCCACAATCAGCATCCACGTCCTCGAAGACCTCCGCTGAGGCTTTGGCCACGCAGGGGCTGAGGCCATTCGGAGCCAAGAGGTTGCGGACCATCAGACTGGTGGTTCATTTTTGAAAAGGAGCGTTCCAGAAGGACTGGACTGGACTGCAGCCCTGTCAATGACCAAGGGCGATGACGAGGTCCAGGTAAAAACCTATGGGTATTGACATTGTACCCCTGATGAGACTCTGCCCCTGTGGGAGGAGCCACCTCCTAAGGCCCAGGAGGGCCAACAGGAGACTCCCTTGGCTATCACTATCGAGGAGCCCCTGCCGAGGGAACTGCGCCAGCTCCATCGGCATAGGAGACTGTGCTGCTTGTGCAGTGGACTGGAGGGATGTGGATGAAGGTGAAATTAGACCTTACCTATTACCCTCCCAAATCACTTTCAATGGTGTGGATAGTGAACCCTAGTAGGCGAGGTGTTTGGCCGAGTGGCTCTCTAGTTCTGGGGGGAACTGCTCTTGTATCTCATGGGTCTCTGATGAAGTCAAGTGTATTAAGTGTTAAAAAAAAATAAGGCAAATAACCTGACAAAATGCAAAGAGTGTCATAAAATTGAAATTTTCACACTACTCTGCAAATTCAGTGATAGGTAGCCGCACATGGGGGTGGTGGATATAGGAGTTTTTCATTTCTGGGTCATGGGCGAAAGAGGTCAATTTCTGCTACTTCTGTGGTTAGCTTTGTTATTGGGGTTTTACAAAAGGCAAAAAGATCCTCAGCTATTCCAATTCATCCTGCTAAACCAGTCCAGACAATCGGGTTATGCCCCCCTGCCAGCAGATGTTGGAGACAGAGAAAAAACTACACCAGAAGCTGATTGGCTAGGATCCGGTGCTCATATAGGTCTACCCCTAGAGGACACCCTCACTATTTTCTCTATCTCAGCAGATGATGGTGCTTTTTCTAATTCTTGTTTAATTGTTTTTTACAGTCTTTTCATTCTTTCACCCTATTGCCTGGCAGTTGCAGGGCACACAAGAGGTGTTCCCCTGCATTACCCAGCCTCACTGATCCTCAATTGTAGGAGCTCCTGGTGGTGCAATCAGTCGAGCTCCTACCAATCCCCGGGGATCTCTTTACTGGCTCCAGGCCAGGAGGACCTGATCTGCCAGACGCACGGGGTTGCCCTCATCAGCTCTACAAGCTTTGTGTTTTTATTGTGGCTCCCCTGCTCGACTTGCTTCGTCGGATCGTCAAACAGAGAGTGCTTCAGCTAGCTGGCTGTACTCTTTCCCCCCCCCACCTTCCAACTATAGTTGTGATTGGACTTGGGGCAATATTTGAGCCTCAGAATTCTCGGCTCTGGAGGACTGGGGGCATAGTGAGAGCGTTCCGACCACCACGAGCTCATTTTTAGCAGAAAATCCGCTGTCGGGATGTCCTGTTACCATGCGGCCGTTTTTGCCGCGATTGCACAATACCTCGCAATCGCCAGATCTCAACAAGCTTGTCTTTTCGAGCGCGGCTGCCTCCTCTGGTTCCGAAGCACTTCTACCGGCCATATTTTGCCTGCCTGTCTCCAGATCATGGCTATTTTCGGCGGTTCTCTTCACTCCACGTTTTTCAACACGCCAGTTTTGTTTTCGCGGGCTTTTTCAACAGGGGCCGTTTTGTTTTTCCATCCTTGTGGCTGGCTTCGTCGGCCATCTTCGGCTACAGTTTTTTTCCTTGCCAGAAGCTTCACAATGCCATCCTTTTTACAACACTGCATCAGTTGCAGCAAAAAAGCTAAAGATCTCAAGAATAGACTCTGTGGATCCTGTTCTACACACACAGGCGAGTCTTCAGCTGCATCTGCTTCTCCTGCCTTGTCAGTTTCAGCTGCCAGTCCGCCTTCAACAAATGCAGTGGATGGACTTACTGATCCTCCCTTGTTGCTTCTTCAGACTACTAATGCAGCAGCTCTAGCGGAGGAAGAGCCTTTGCCATCTTCAGATGTGCAATTTTTATCACTGTTTAAGCAGACGTGGTCCCTCTGGCACTCAGAGCCTACTACGTCAGGGGCAGCAACACAAGTTTTGTCTCCCAGCGTTGCTAGCACGCACGTGCCTTCCCGTAAGCGCTTCCGTGGAGAGTTATTTGCTAAGTCCAATGCCCACGCCCCCAAGGACATCTGGTGGGGTTCGGAGGCATCACAAGCTGGACCAGAAGACGATATATCTTCGGAGGCATCGGATCGGGAGGATGGTGAATACTCCCCCTCAGTTGTCTCGGCTGACAGCCAGGGAGATGCCCAGGATATCCGTCTTTTCCATAAGGACGAGTTACCGGCGCTGATTGCCTACATCGGGGAAGCTTTATGCCTGTTGGATGTTTCGGCATCTCAGGAGAGTCAACCTCAGTCAGACCCCATTTTACAGGGTATCTGAAAGCCCGCAAAAGCTTTTCCTTTTCCAGCAGAGCTGCAACAGATGGTATCGCAAGAATGGGAGACGCCAGATACCTCCTTGCGCACGGCACGCCGTCTCGGCCAGTTTTATCTTTGGTCTCTCTCAGATAGAGATAAATGGCTCGCTTATCCCAAGGTGGATGTGTTGGTGACTGGTGTCACCAAGCATACAACCATCCCGGTAGAGGGTGGTGCAGCTCTGCGAGACCAGCAAGATAGGAAAGTCGAAAGTCTTCTCAAGACGGCCTTTTCCGCTTCAACGTTAGCGCTCCAGGCCACGGTCTGTGGTGGTCTTGGAGCTAGAGCCTTGCTGCGTGGGCTTCAAAGTTTGCCAGAAGACCCGGCCCTGGTTCGCCTCGAGTCTGTCACGGCTTACTTAGCCGATGCCTTCTATGATTTGCTCAGACTTTCAGCTCAGTCTATAGCATCAGTCACTATGACCCGGCGATGGCTCTGGCTATGCCAGTGGTCCGCGGATGTCGCCTCCAAGTCGCGGCTTTCTAAGCTGCCCTTTAAGGGTAGGCTACTCTTTGGGGATGACCTCGACAGGTTGGTTAAGGATCTGGGGGAAGTGAAGCCCCAGCGTCTTCTGGAAGACAAACCGAGGTCCTCCGCTTGCCGATCTTCCCGTCCTTATACGGCTAACTTTCGGTGGACATCTCAATTCAGAGATAATCGCCGCTATCGGTCAAATCGGCCAGTGCCTTCCGCCTCTTCCAACCAGGCTGGCCAGAGGACGCAGTCCTTTCGGGGAGCCCGAAAAAACAATGACTCCTACTCTGCCTCAAACAAGTTCTCAGGAGCCATGTGCCCATCTCGCTGACGGGACATGTTGCCCACCCGAGATACTGCCCCCGGTCGGTGGCCGTCTTTCTCTTTTTTTTCGGCAATGGGCGCTCATCACGTCAGATCATTGGGTCCTTCAAGTGGTCACTCACGGTTACGCCCTAGAGACTTGTCAGCCCATTTGGGAAGCCTTTCTTGTCTGACTGGCAGGAGCGCCTTGAAAGCAAGGAATCATCCTCGCCACGCTTCAACGACGCCTTCTCCTGCGGGCAATTTGTCCCGTCCCACCGAGCGTGGGACAGGCCATTATTCCATTTATTTCGTGGTTCCCAAGAAGGACGGTTCTTTCTGGCCAATCCTCGATCTCAAGGGCATCAACCGCTCTCTCCGCGTTCCTCGCTTCCGCATGGAAACCTTACGATCAGTTATCCAAGTGGTCCGCAAGGGGGAGTTCCTGGCTTCATTGGATCTAGCAGAAGCATATTTCCACATTCCTATTCACGGCGACCGTCAGCGCTTCCTGCGCTTTGCCATTCTGGGGCATCATTTCCAGTTCTGTGCCATGCCGTTTGGTCTAGCCACAGCACCACGCACCTTCTCCAAGGTCATGGTGGTGGCGGCGGCGGCCTTGCGTAAGCAAGGAATCCGAGTACATCCGTACCTGGACGATTGGCTTATGCGAGCGGATTCTTTCTCTGCCGCTCGCCAAACGGTACGCTAGGTGGTGACTTTCTTGGAAAGCCTTGGCTGGATTGTCAATCAAGCCAAAAGCTCCTTTCAACCTACTCAATGCCTAGAGTTCCTCGGAGCTCGTTTCGATACCGCTCAAGGCAAAGTGTTCCTGACTCAAGAACGATTCCGCAAACTGTCGGTCCAGATTCGCACCTTTCTGTCCCGGCCCTGTCTGCGTGCGTGGGACTACCTCCAGGTGCTGGGGTCCATGGCGGCCACCATAGAGGTGCGCCATGGGCCCGAGCACACATGCGTGGTCTGCAACGAGCCTTGCTTGCACGATGGTCTCCAGTGTCGGAAGACTACAATTTTCTGCTACCGATTCCACCCGCTACCAGAGCCGACCTGCGATGGTGGCTTCTGCCATCTCACCTGTTCAAGGGCGTTTCTCTAGAGCCACCCCACTGGGTTTTGGTGACAACCGATGCAAGTCTTTCTGGTTGGGGAGCGCATTGTCTTGATCGCACGTCTCAAGGCGTTTGGTCTTCTCACGAAGCGTGCTGGTCCATCAACCGACTAGAAGCTCGAGCGGTTCGCCTAGCCTTGATACACTTTCTGCCACTACTCCGTTGTCAAGCGGTTTGAGTACTCTCTGACAATGCGACGACTGTGTCCTACCTCAACCGCCAGGGCGGGATGAAGAGTCTCGGAGTAGCCAAGGAAATGCTCCTCCTCTTCCATTGGGCAGAAAAGAATCTCCAAGCTCTCTCCGCACAGCATATTGCGGGAACATCCAATGTGATGGCAGATTTCCTCAGCCAGCATGCGCTCGATCCAGGAGAATGGGAGCTTGCGCCCTGGGCGTTCCAACGGATAGTACACAAATGGGGTCAACCCACGATGGATCTCATGGCATCCTCGGCCAGGGCCTTCTTCAGCAGCAGGAGGGAACATGGGGCACAGAGCATGGATGCCCTAGCACAACTGTGGCCAGCGTCGCCACTGCTATACATTTTTCCTCCATGGCCACTGATAGGCAGGGTTCTCCAGTGAATCAGGATGTACTCCGGCGCTGTGGTCCTGACAGCTCCGGATTGGCCTCAGCGGCCGTGGTATGCAGACCTCGTCTGTCTAGCCCGAGCACACCCTCTGCGGCTCGGGTCTCGCCGCAGACTTCTCAAGCAGGGGCCCGTCCTAATGGACAACCCCGCTCCTTACTCGCTTACGACTTGGCTCTTGAACGCCGCCATCTAAAGGACAAGGGTTATTCTCCCAAGGTGGTTGCCACCTTGCTCAAAGCGCGTCGTCCATCTACGTCCCGAGCTTATGCCCGAGTGTGGCGTAGATTTAAGGCATGGTGTTCCGACCGTAAGCTCTCTCCCTGGAACGTACAAATTCCTCAGGTCCTAGCCTTTCTTCAGGAGGGTCTTGATAAAGGCTTGGTGCTTGGGTCTCTACGGATCCACATTTCGGCCCTTACCTGTTTTAGAGGCTCAATCCATGGCTCTTCTCTCGCATCCCACTCCGACCTGGCGCGTTTTCTCAAGGGGGCGAAGGTGGTCCGCCCGCCCTTCCGCCCTGTGGTACCTCCTTGGGATCTCTCCTTAGTCCTAAAGGGACTTACGGCAGCACCTTTTGAGCCGCTGCACAGAGCGTCGCTTCGCGATCTTTCTTTGAAGACAACTTTTCTGGTGGCAATCACCTCGGCTCGGAGGGTGTCTGAGTTGCAAGCTCTTTCTTGCCGTGATCCTTATCTCTCCTTTTCGGAGGCGGGGGTTACCTTGCGTACCATTCCTTCCTTTTTGCCAAAGGTCCTCACTCCTTTTCACGTGAACCAACCTATTTTCCTGCCTTCTTTTCCCACAGATCAGTCTTCCGGGAAGCAAAGGCATTTGCGGGTGCTTGATCTCAAAAGGGTCCTGTACCGATATTTGAAGGCTACTAATCCCTTCCATAAGTCAGACCGCCTTTTCATCCTGTTCGTGGGCCCTCGTAAGGGTCTCACGGCGTCTAAGACGACCATCTCCAGGTGGCTACGGCTCACTATTGAGTCCGCTTATATCCTCAGTGGGAAAGCGGTACCTTCAGGTCTGCGAGCGCATTCTACGCATGCTCAAGCGATGTCGTGGGTGGAGCGCTCTCAAGCTACGCCTCTTGATATTTGTAGAGCGGCCACATGGTCCTCCCTATCCACTTTTAGCCGTCATTATCGGCTAGATCTCCAGGCACGGGAGGACGCCAGTTTTGGGACCAACGTAGTCACGGCTGCTCTGTCTTCCCACCGGAGGGCAGTTAGCTTGGGTACTTCCCGATTGTCTGGACTGGTCTAGCAGGATGAATTGGAAGAAGAAATTTCACTTACCGTTAATTTCCTTTCCTGGAATCCTGCTAGACCAGTCCAGGACCCGCCCAGGATTGAATACAGTCAGTCTTTGCAAAAGTCTTTGCAAAAGTCTTTACGCAGATTCGTATTTCGAGCAGGGGTTCTCCACTGCTTTTTAGACTTTCATTGCTCTGTACATAGTTTTTGTTTACTTTTCTTACTGTTCTTGTTGCTTGTCAGAGTTTACTGAGGGTGTCCCCTAGGGGTAGACCTATATGAGCACTGGATCCTAGCCAATCAGCTTCTGGTGAAGTTTTTTCTCTGTTTCCAACATCTGCTGGCAGGGGGGCATAACCCGATTGTCTGGACTGGTCTAGCAGGATTCCAGGAAAGGAAATTACAGGTAAGTGAAATTTATTCATATGGGGTGACATCACAAAACATTTGCATAATCATTCTCCAGCTGCTGGTGGACGGATACAACTCATCTACCTGGACTGGACTGGAGAGACTCCATAAAATAAAATTAGCAGGTAAAGTCTAATTTCACCTTGGATACACTAATGCAGGTCTAATCTATCATTTCTGTTCCTCTTCTCTTCTGCAGCCTCCATAAAGTCTTATTCACAGAGCAACCGGAAACCTACTACAAATGGGATAACTGGCCCCCGGAAAGTGACCGCAAGTAAGAGTGCACATCCACCTTTGGGGAAGGGGTTTTAGAAAGACTACCTATTACTGGATGAGGCACAAGGAAATACCTTTTTCATTTATTTAGATTTTCCTCCCACTGGCTCTTTTGTATTCTGTGTGTTAGGCTTCGACATTGTACTGCAACTTCTAATGCACACCTCTGTGTACAATATGTTTAATTTATCCTAGTTAGCTTCTCACTGCAGATTCAAATAATTCTGGACAAATGAGTGCTATCACAGATATCTGTGAGATGGAAGACATTGGACTAAAGCAAGCAAAAGTGCAGGCTACCATTGTTTTGTTATTCTCATGTAGCACTGAGAGCATGTACATTATAGTGCAAGGCAAACGGATATAAAGAATATTTATCCTGAGCCATACAATTGCGCCGCAGGCTGACGGGTAGGGTTACTAAGGTGTGCCACCGTGCTAGCATGTGGTGTTAATAACTAAGTTGTACTGCAGAAAATAGGACCCGTGGTAAAATAAAGCTCATTAACGGCATTAGTGTGCACTAATATAGTAGCACACATTTAGTAATTAGCTGCTAGTCTCTCTTCAGAGTGCAGACGTTTGGCCTCTTTGAGGGAGCACTGTGATCTGACATGACATAGTACATGTGTATGGAGAAGTAGCCTGTATTCCGCTACTGGGGAGGAGCAGGCAGGCTATAGCCCAGAATTTGTCAGAACTGTATAAGTAAAGTCCTATTTCATTTTGTGTCTTGATCCCTTGTGACGTCTGTTATTCGGAGTTTGAAAGAGATTATCTCTGTTGCTTTCTTCAAGGATGTCTCTTTTGCTCTTTTCTTCTCTCTCTTTCTGGGCCTGATATACTAACAGGTTTTATCCCATTTTGTGTCTGAGAAAAATCATGAGTGCATAAGGACTGAAGAAAGGAATGCCCTAAGTGTTGGGAGAACTACACTCTTTGTCTTTGTGAAATTTCATTGGTCTGTGGCTGTTCCTTGAAGATCTTCATATTAAAATTATATCATATTTTACTGAGATTAAAGTGTAGCTTCTCCTCTTCCTCCTTGGGTTATTCATGCCCCTTGTATTTGTCCAATGTTCGGTAAAAGGATGCAATGATTGTAGTGGTAGTGTGAAGGGTGATATCTTCCATGTGACAGGACAGATGTAGTTTCTGTTATTCACAGTGCCTTCTGCTCGTTTCTCCATCCTAGTTTCTTCCTCCGCCTCTGCTCAGAAGTACCACTCCTAGAAGATACACTGATGCGGATTCTGGTCATTGGTTTATCACGTGAACTTCCTCTTGGTCCTGCAGATGCCATGGAGCTTGCGGACCACCTGGTAAAGCGGGCTGCTGCTATTCAAGCAGATGGTAAGATCTTCATGAGTTTGGGTGGGTGTGAAATCAGGTTAGGCTGTGACGAAGGAGATAAACTGCCCTTGCTTAGAATTATAGTCCCCATGATCTTTACCTGAATACAAGTGCTGTCTTACACAGGCAGAGTGCTTGTTTCTCTTCGTCCACCAGACCAGTTCAGAACGAATAGGTTATGCTGCCAGCCAGCAAATCGAGAGACAGACTGTAGAGCGGTGAATTCTGCCCTGTAAGAGGTACCGTGCGACCATTTGCTGTCCAGTATTATCTGTCTGCAGCAGATGGTGATGAACATTCTGTGCAGCTAGAATGATCTGGCGACATAGTTCCTGGGCCCATTTGAAGAACAGGGCCTTCAGTTGAACTGAAGCAGTCAGAGGGTATCCAAATCTTTACCTTGGGTAACTTCATGTTGGGATGGTACCTGGAGGAGTCCAGGTCCCTCCCCTCTAGCCCAGCGGATGCAGGAAGGTATATTTTACTTCTTTTCGAGTATTTGAGTTTGTTTGTTCCCAACCCCCCACTTCCTTGTCTCTACTTAAATAAAAAAATAAAGACTTTGTTTTTGGTTCTCTCACTTGCTATTTGGCTGCTGTCAAAGTCCATGGGCTCGGCAGATATTTTGAGGTTAAGCATGGGAGGGAGCTCCTGGATCGGCTTGATATACTTTTCTTCTCCTCTCGGGTGACAGCACTGAGATTGGCGTAGGGGGTCTTTCGGTTTCCATGATATCAAGTCGGAACGTTACTCTGGCTAGTCCCACCCCCCTCCCCATGATGAAGTATAAACTTTTTTATGGTTGGTTACTGAGGTACCGAAGCCTTTGTTGTTGGGAGCCACGTGGCATTGCTTGCCAGTGCAGCCACAGCATGGAGGTGCCATCTGAAAGAACAAAATGCTACTCTTGTGGCAGACAGCGCATGGCAGCTCGGGATGCTGCGGATTTTGCTACACAGAGGCTTCGGGTCTGGCTGCCACATGCGTTTTGTCCAAGGTTACTATTTCATGGTGCATTAAGAAGCGTCATTATCTTTGCAGTTTTCCAGGTCATGCTACATCTTAGTAAGTGGAATCAACGTTTCAGCCGTTGTGCTGTGGTTTTCTTCAGGGTGAAGTGAGTACAATCCTCCAAACACACCCAACAAGGGAACCAAAAATTGTCAAGCAGTGTTCAAAATAAAGTGGACCCATGAAAACGGCCTCTACTGTGAGACCCAATTAATCAATTTTCAATTTCTATAAAATTATTCAAAATTCTTAACATTACAGGAGCTTAACATACAGACTTACTGGCACTCTAAGCATGCCGGCCACTAAATTTCTGTCATTATCGCTCCTTCCATAACAGCGAAGGATTTAGAAATTATAGGAAATAATGCTCCACAGTGACATCCACATAAACAGACTTTAAACACGTTGGGGAGACACATGCAACTCATGAATGGTAACTATACTTAGATTTCAAAGTATTCAGTAGTCTCTGCCATCAATAATACCTATGCACTGTGGCACTCAATCCCAACATTCAGACTTAGGCAAACTGTCACCAGAGCTGGCCGACAACAGCTGTTAGTTTCACTGCCTTCCGCAGCTTTCTCAAAACTGTATTTCCAAGCTGGTAAAGCAGAAACATGTCTTTAGTTAAACCCCAGTTCCCAACTCATCCTGCTAAACCAGTCCATACAAAGGGAGTATGTCCCCCTGCCAGCAGGTGCTGGAGACACAGAAAGTACTTAAGACTTCTGAGCATACCCTGGTGCATGTAGCTATACCCTCGGGGTCGCCTTCAGTATTTTCTCTGTCTTCGACAGATTTAGATGCGTTTTTCCTTCCTGACAGTCACCTAGAGGGTTCCCTGTCAGCAGTTTTTTATAGCTCCTTTTTCTCTTTTTCCCGCTGGCCAGATTCCAGCTCCTGATTGTGAGGATCAGAGCAGCTGCCGGCGGATGGAAGGGGGGGAGGGCTCCTGGTCAAGAAGACCAATAGAGCCTGCAGTGGGAGCCAGCAGTTCTCTCTTCAAAGAAAGACAGCCAGCTCCTTTGTTATTTTCTAAGTAAAAGTTTACCACTTCTACTGACAGACAGGAGTACAGTTCTTCCCCTCATAGAATTGCATCACTGTACTGTTGTGGCTCTCCTTTGACATTGGGCTGCAGTGAGTTTTCTCACCCCCATGCGTTCTCTTATCCTGCGGTACCTTTTGCTATGCACAAGGCACTTCGAGAGCTCAACCTCCATTCGGGAACTCACCCGTTGTGACTACTGTGCCTTCCCACCATTTCCTGCTGAGCTGGGGAGGTTCATGTGGTTGCAGCAGCCATTTAAAAATTCTCGTCAAGCCTTTTCATTTTAACCATCGGCTCCCTCGATTTGAAGTACTGTGCAATCCATGCAACCTCGCGGAAGTATTCTTTCATATTACCATCCGCGAGGATCAGCAGCATTACCTCCACTTTGCTGCTATGCCTTTCAGGCTGGCTACAGCACCCCACACCTTCTCAAAGGTCATGGTAATGGTAGTGGTCGCTGCCACCCTCTGAAAACGGGATTAGAGTCCATCCATATCTAGACGACTGACTCATTTGGGCAAAGATGCACCAGGAGGCTCTCCAAGTGGTCTCCCGTGTGGTCAGCTTCCTCAAACCTCAGCTGGGTGGTCAGTTATACCAAGAGTGTCCTTTGCCCATCTCAGTCCCTCGAGTTCCTCAGGGCTTGATTTGATATGCGTCAGGGCAAGGTGTTCCTGACTCTCATCACGTTCAGATGTTCATGGGCCAACTCCTGCTCTTTCTGATGCATGCCCTGCCCCGGGCCTGGGATTACCTCCAGGTGCTGGGAGCCATGGCAGCACGAGCCTACATGAGACTGTTACAATGCTTGCACCTGGACTGTTGGTTGCCCAAGTGTCACAGCTATGACATCTGCCTACTGCTATTTCAAACAGTTTGCCGCGACCTTCAATGGTGGCTTTCTCCAATGCATCTGCTCTAAGGGATGCCATTGGACACCACTCACTGGGTGCTTCTCACAACCGATGCCAGTCTGTCCAGCTGAGGTGCTCACTGCCATGAACAGATGGCACAAGGAACTTGGAGCCCTCAGGAAACGAGGTGACCCAGCAATCGACGAAGCTTGGGCAGTCCACCTTGCCTTGCTTCCATTCCTACCTCTGCTTCAAGGGCAGGCTGTTCAAGTCCTCTGCAACAATGCAATGACAGTAGCTTATCTCAACCGTCAAGGGGGCACCAAGTGTCTCAGAGTGGCCCGAGATATGGCTCTCCTCTTCCCTTGAGTAAAGGTGAACTTGCAAGCCTTGTCTGCCCAGCACATAGCAGATATGGAGAACGTCCAGGTGGATTTTCTCATTCGCCACTCACTGGACCCAAGAGAATGGGAACTCGCCTCCTGGACCTTCCAAAAGATTGTGGATCAGTGGGGTCAGCCCCCCGTTGATCTAATGGCCATGGCAGCAAACTCAAAAGCGACCACCTTCAGTTGATGCCAAGAGCATGGGGCTGGAGGTCTGGATGCTCTGGTCGAGCCCTGGCTGATGAAGGAGCTGCTCTATATCTTCCCTCCGTGGGTGACGATCGGGCAGACACTCCACTGCATTGAGGCTCATCTCGGATTAGTGATTCTCATGGTGCCAGATTGGCCTCGCCGCCCATGGTACACCGATCTGATGCGGCTCTGATTGCACCGCCTCTTCTGCTCAGGACATGCCCATCATCCTTCCACCTCCCTAGCATATGCCTAGGTTTGGCGCCTTTTTGAATCATGGTGTTCCCAGCATAGTGTATTGCCTTGGCTTGCGCAAATTTCAGACATCCTAGCCTTTCTGCAAGATGGTTTTGATAAGGGCTTAGCACTTAACTCCTTACGGGTTCAGGTGGCTGCCCTCACATGTTTTCACTGGCCCATTGCCGGACACTCCATGGCATCCCATGCGGATATCGGTTAATTTCTCCATGGGGTCTGCTCCTTACATCTCGCTCTGTGCCCCATCATCCCTTCCTGGGACCTTAACTCTGGTACTTCCTAGCCTCATGCGGCCTCCCTTTGAGTCACTGAAGGATGTTACTCTCCATGATATCTCCGTTAAAGTGGCATTTTTGGTGGCCCTCACCTCGGCCAGGAGAGTATCCGAGCTTCAGGTGCTGTCTTGCCAGGCTTCTTATCTCAACTTTTCTAGTGAGGGAGTCTCCCTTTGGGCAGTCCCCTCCTTTTTGCAAAAAGTCTTGTCACCCTTTCATCTTAGCCAAACAATTTCTCTACCCTCCTTCCCTAAGGTGTTGTGTGTCAGTGCAGATGCAGGCCTCCGGGCAGTTAATGTCTGCAGGGTTTTGCGCCAATATCTCCAGAGAACTAGACTATCTTTTTGTTCTTTTTGCGGGACCCCATCAGGGTTTGGCAGTTTCCAAGGCCACAATTGCCCCTTGGATCAAACGTGCTATTGAGTCTGCATGCATTTTGCATGGGCAGACAGTGCCCCTCAGCTTTTGGGCCCATTCCACGTGGGCCCAGGCAACATCTTGGGCAGAGCGCTTGCAGGTTGCTTACCTAGAAATTTGTCGGGCAGCAACTTGGTCCTCACTGGCTACTTTTGCCCAACATTACTGTCTTGATCTCCATGCCCATGACTCAGCCTGTTTTGGAGCTCAAGTAGTTACGGTGGCTCTGTCTTCCCTCCCAGTGATTAAGCAGCTTGGGTACTTCCCACTTGTATGGACTAGTCTAGCAGGATGAGTTGGAAAAGGAAATTTCATTTACTGTTAATTTCCTGTCCCGGAGTCCTGTTAGACCAGTCTAGGACCCACATTCACTGCCTGTGGGCCATCATTGTAGGAGAACCATTTAAGATGAACCATTGGAGTGCTTCACAGCAGTCGCTGTACATAGTTCTGTCATTTTTGTGGTTTCACATTTTCCTGAGAGTTCCATAAGTGTTCTGTTATTGCGAATGCATTGCACGGGCGGTTCCTCTGCTTTGCAAGAGAATACTGAAGGCGACCCCTAGGGGTATAGCTACATGTACCAGGGCATGCTCAGAAGCCTTGAGTACTTTCTCTGTCTCCAACATCTGCTGGCAGGGTGACATAACCCACTTGTACGGACTGGTCTAGCAGGATTCCAGGAAAGGAAATTAACGGTAAGTGAAATTTCTCCTTCCATATAATTAAATACTCTTATGATAAAAAAAGCTCACCTTCCAAGTGCCTTATAACAGCAGCATTTTAAAAGTCTACACTCTCCTCAGTCAAATTGTAAAGGTCACCACATTAAACGCACCGATCCAGAAATCAATCAAGCACACCTCACTAGCTCACTCAACCAATCACTGCCATAAAAACAGCATTGGGTGCAACACCTTACTACAGCAAATCACAGCAAACTATGAACTTTAATGCTAAGAATTTGGAACAATTTTATAGAAAACTGAAAATTGATGAATTGGGCCTGTTGGGAAGAAGCGGGTTGAAACCCACTTCATACCATATTCTAAAAGCAATCCTTGTGGCCTAACAGAGTGACCGGAAGCCAACCTGTAGCGAAAACCTAAGTAAATGTGACCATTGTTTTTGTTGCTGGGCAGATTTCATAGACTGTTTGCAGAGAACTCATGGTCAAGTATGAGATATGCAGAAACAGGAAATATGCCCACCACAGACTAGACAGGGGAAGGGAAAAGGGGGGTAAAAACAAGGTAAAGACAAGCTGGTAGAGAATTGATAACATAGTTGCGAGCATTTGCAGAAGTCTGAAAAGTCTGAAACTGCTTGCACAGGAAACAGAGCTAGATCAACCAATAAGAATAAGTAGTACAGTAAAAAGTCCCGAACCGCAACTAAATAATGTATATAAGAACAGCACTAGATATCATTTGGGAGGGGAGACAAACCGTAGGTGAGTGCTCTTTGTCTTTTCACCTCTGGCTCAGGCAAACTGTATTGCTAAGAAAATAATGCTGCATTTTGCTTTTTGGCTATAATTGTAACTGATTGGGCATAGTAAAGATCTCATTTCCTTACTGACCAAGTGTCTGAGTCTGATTGGAGCAGAGCGACGTTATTCTTGTATCTTTGGGGTACAAATACAGACATCTTAGTCCACCACAATCCCCAAAAGGCCTCACAGTCCACTTTATTTTGAACATTGGGTGAAGAGGGTATACAGAGGATGTCTCTCCATATATATATAGCTGTTCTCAAACTGGATTGGTGGGATTGAGGTGGGAAATTTTGAATTTTGGTGGGATAATTCATTGGAGATGAGGTGGTAAAAGTGCAAGTTTGAAATTTTGGAGGCGGGGAATTTTGAATTTTAGAGGGAAGATTTGTTGTGACAATTTCCAATTCTGGAAGGTGGCAAAAACCATTGGTCTTCAGCACTGGTCCTTACAGCACTCAATTTTTTGTGAAAAGGGGGTTGCCATGCATTGACAATATCACACATAAACAATATCGTAAAATCTGTGTACTTCACACATATTGTCAATGCATGGCAAAAGGGGGTTGCCATGCATTGACAATATCACACATAAACAATATCGTAAAATCTGTGTACTTCAAAATACGCACGCTCAGACACCTACGTCCCCTACTAGATCACGAAGACTTCAGAACCATCTACCAAGCTCTGATACTACTGCATTTCGACTTCGCCAACTCCATTCTACAAGGACTCCCAAAATCCACCGTAAGCTCCTTACAGCTTGCCATGAACACCGCTGCCAGGGTTCTTCTAGGAGCGCCCAAAAATGATCACATCACACCTATCCTCAAACAACTCCATTGGCTCCCTATACACGGAAGACTTACATTCAAAACCCTTACTCTCACTTTTAAGGCCATAAATGGTTTATCGTCCACATCACTTTCTAAACTCATCCAAACCGTCCCATCAAACAGAAATAGGAGACAGGCAGCATTAAACTCACTAACAACCCCAAAGGCTATAACAACGTGCAGCCTATCAGCGTCAAACAGAGCTTTCATGTTTAGCGCACCAAAATGCTGGAATTCTCTCCCACCTGATCTCCGCGCCATAACCGACCTAACCCAGTTCAGAAAGGCCCTTAAACTGCACCTTTTCATCAAATACTACCCCACATGAAGCGTAACATAATAACCCCACCCTAATACAATCCACAGTCTCTTTCCTTGTTCCAAGCATTCCTGCTAACTTTATGTAAATAGTTCGAGCATGTGATCTAGTTAATAGATTATATACTCCATGTAAATAGTTCTCCCATGTTATCCAAGTTGATACTCCTGTTATATGTAATACCAAACAGCCTGTTGTTCTGGTTTCTTTATGTTATCTGTAAACCGCGCTGATGTCAAAGAGTGCGGTATATAAGAAGTTGAAATAAATAAATAATAAATAAATAAATAAATAAATTGATTATGTTGAGTCCTTTGTTCTCATTAAGGATTTGTGGGTGTCTTGCTACCTCCTCTGTGATCCTCCTCTGCCACCAGCGATCTTATTTTTCCACTTGCTAAGATGCGGCAGGACCTGGAAAACTGCAGAGATCATGATACTAGACACCAAAGCCTAAAAAGCATTAGTTTCCTTATCGTCCTTCCAGTGCAATCCAGACACTTGGGCCATGTCCCACTTCTGGCAGATGGAGACTGAGCATGACGGGTCTTGATGATGTCACAGCACAAGGACTCTGTGCACTGCATCATATACCAGAGTCTCCAGGAGATGGTGATGAGCTTTTGTGCAGTCTGGACTCCACTGAAAGGATTTAAAAAAAAAAAAAAAGGAAAGAAAATTAGATTTGAGGAAAGAGAGATGACATTGTTCCTCTTGAGAAACCGGAACTGTTGAGTCAGCTAAGGTTCTGTTGGTGGGTGCCAAACCTGGTGATCCAGTTCCCCTCCTCCCCAAATCGGATTCCTGTCCAGTGGATGGGGCTGAGTTAGCTTTTTGGATCCTTCTTCCAAAATTTGGGTTGAGGTCCGGGCATTTGAGTTTTATTTATGAAGGTATTATCAGGGTGTTGCTTTTGGCAGCTTGTCACTTAAAAAAAAAAAAAAAAAAAAAGTTGCCGAAGGTGGATGCCATCGTTTCAGCAGTTACCAAGAAAACAACCATTCCAGTCAAGGGAGGTGCGCCTCTAAAGGACTTTCAAGACAGAAAACTGGAAGCTCTGTTTTAAGCAGGCGTTTGAGATCAATGCATTAGTACTGCAAACCTCCATTATGGTGCATACGCGGTGTCAGCCTGTTTAAGATGGGCCCAAGGCTTACCTAATTTGGAGTTGGAGCCTCAACAGGCATCGTCGGAGGTGGCTAGGTTAGAGTTAGGCTCCGAGTACCTGAGGGTTGTGTTCTATGATCTGGTTAGAACTTCCACCAAGAGCATGGCGTCGGTCATTGCCACATGGCGTTTTATTTGGCTTCGCAATTGGTCTGCAGACATATATCTAAGACACGTCTTAGCAAGCTCCCTTTCAAGAGTAAACTCCTCTTTAGGGAGGTCTTGGACAAACTGGGTAAGGACTTAGGTGAAACCAAAGGGACCAGGCTTCCGGAGGAGAAGCCTAAGAGTGAAAAGTCTGCAGCTCTGTCGAGAGGACAGTTCAGGGATTTCTTATGCTTTCATGCTATCTGCTTTACTCCGTTTCAGCAGGCTCACTATCCCACCCAGGATCAGTCCTTTCAGGGGCAGTAGGGGGGGCAGGTAGAAGCTATTATTCTGGAACTGCAGCAGGTTCCAAAAAGCCACAGTGAAGTAAGGGAACCCAGGAAGAGTTGATTCTGGTAGGCAGTCGGCTGGATTTTTACTCTGCCTGGGTCAAGATTACCTCTGACCAGTGGGTTTTAGAGGTCATACCTGAAAGATGCGCTCCGAGTTTGCACGGCCTCTCTCCGAGTCCTTCATGTTGTCCCCTTGCAAGGCGCCATCCAAGGTTCAGGCGATCATGAATACGCTCCAGAGATTGATTCAGTTGGAGGCAGTGGTAGAAGTTCCTTCAGACCAGTTCAGCAAGGTTGATACTCCATTTATTTTGTGGTTCCCAAAATTCTCCAGGACCAAGCAGGAAGTCAGTCCTCACATATGGGTGACGTCGGCGCCGACGGAGCCCTCGCGGAGCAATTTTCCCCAGCTTTCAAAGAAAGCCTTTGGGACCAGATCATGACTCCATGATCTGTGTGCCATGCGGCAAAATGTCCTCAAAAGCATTGAGGAGTCGGCAGCATCAGCGGGAGCGTATCTTCTCTGACTCCGGCCGGGCTCGGACCTCGTCAGAGGCTTCGACATCTCGGGACTCTGGTCCTGAGCATCGTCGAAGTTCCTCTGAAAGGGGGTCTCCTACCCGGGAACAACATCGGAAGAAGAAACCCGCGAGGGCGGGATCGGTGGACGCTCCTGGTTCCTCGAGGGCCAGGTCGCATAGCCCCGATTCCCGTCCCGGGTCCTCGGAGATGGAGAGACCGTCAAAACATCCTCGACTCGAGGTGGACTTGCCCGCTCACGTGAGTACTGTTGTCCTCGTTGACTCGCCTCCGAAGGACCCGACGTCGGGCCCGACGCTGTCGGGGCCCAAGTCGGGGGCTGCTGGGTCTCCTGAGCTCGGACTCAGGTTGACGGCCTTGGAGAGCAGTCTGACTGCCTTCATGGACCAGCAGCGGGTATTGATCGCTGGCCTCGCCGGTGCTTCTGCCCTGACCGCCAGGACGTCGACCTCCAAATCGACCCCGGAGACCGAGCCGATCCTCGAGTCCATGAGGGCTCGAGTCGATCCTCGGTCGAGGTCTCCTTCGGCCTCCTGTTCGGGACCGAGGTCGTCGACGCCGACTCCTTCAGCGTCGGAGCGGATAGCATCAGTGCCCGCCCGACCGGAGCCGCTCGACTCCTCCTCTGAGGAGTCGGCCTGGGAATCTGAGGACGAAGAGTCACCTGGTTCCTTTCGGACTCGGTGTGTCCCTTCGGACTCCCCCGAGTCCGAACCTCAGAGACGGTCCCCCTCGGAGGATACCCGGTTCTCGGACTTCGTGAGGGATATGGCCAAGGCCTTGGCCTTCCCCGCGGATCCCAAGGAGGAGCCTCGAGTCGAAGAACTCGATGCCCTCCAATATGACTCTCCCCCGAAGGAGGCCTTTATTGTACCGGTTCCTCCGATGCTGGAACGACTTCTCTTCCGCATGTGGGAGAGCTCGGCGTCGTCGCCGGTATTAAGCAAGCGGGTCGATTCCATTTATCGAGTCCGCAAGAGCCCCGGCTTCCAGAAGGCACAACTACCGCACCATTCCATGGTGGTGGAATCGGCCATGCATAGACTTAAGAGTCAAAAAATGCACTCCTCGGTGCCCCCTGGTAGGGAAGCCCGAAGCCTGGATGCCCTCGGTAGGAAGTGCTTCCAGGGCTCTATGCTTGCTTGTCGAGTCCAGACATACCAGCTCTACATGGGCATGTATCTCCGAGACCTGGCTAAGGAAATAGCCGGGTTCTCTGCTGGTCTCTCCGACGAACCTTTGCAGAGGTTCCAAACCTTGTCTACTGGTATTCGGGAGTGCTCCAAGTTTATATCTCGAGCAGCCTATGATGGTTTTGAGGCTTCGGCTCGAGTAGCTGCGGCCGGCATCGGTGGACGCCGCCAGGCTTGGCTTCAGACGTCCGACCTCGAGCCCTGGGTACAGGACAAGTTGGTCGATGTCCCCTGCTGAGGTGATAACCTCTTTGGCAAGCCCATGGATGAGAAGGCTGCACAAATCGAGACGGAGACTCTCACCAGGACTCGTCTCTCAAGGAAGACCTCTGCCCCTTCTCAAAAGAAGAAGGCCTCGGGAAAAATCCCTTTTACCCGAGGAAAGGTGCTGCCTATAAATACTACCCTCAGTATCAGGCCTCAGCAGCTCCCCCACAGGGAAAGCAGGCCAAGGGACGGGGTAATGGGTCCCGTAGGCAGCAAGCCCCCAAGCCTGCACCACCGGCCCCTGCTCAGCAGGGTGGGGGTTTTTTACTTCCTCAGCATAGCCTCTCCCCCTCAGCTGGTTTCTCTCAGCACAGGAGGCCGCTGGTCCACTTTGCCCAAAGGTGGTCCAACATCACCACAGATACCTGGGTACTTCACATAGTTCAAAAGGGTTATCTTCTTCACTTTCACCAGGTACCTCCCTCCTACTTTCCAGGGGAGCCTCCCAGACTACCTTTGCACAGGGACTTACTCCTTCAGGAGTTAGCAAGTCTTGTTCATTAACAAGCCGTGGAACCGGTGCCCCACCACCTGAGGGGCCAAGGGTTTTACTCCAGGTACTTCCTGATTCCAAAAAGAACAGGAGGCCTCAGACCCATCCTGGACTTGCGAAACCTCAACAAGTTCCTTGCAAAGGAAAAGTTCAAGATGCTTACCCTTGGAATCCTGCTGCCCTACCTCCAGCAGGGAGACTGGCTATGCTCCTTGGATCTGAAAGATGCGTATACTCATATCCTCATTCATCCGGACCACAGACAATATCTCAGATTTGTTGTGGGAGGAAATCATTACCAGTACAGAGTGCTGCCCTTTGGCCTATCCTCCGCACCCAGGGTGTTCACCAAATGCCTCGCAGTGGTGGCGGCTTATCTGAAACTTCAAGGTCTGTTTGTGTTCCCATACCTGGACGACTGGCTCATCAGAGCCCCATCTTCACCAGAAGCTGCTCAAGCCACTCATCGCACTGTGGCTCTGCTCCAGCACTTGGGTTTTGTCATAAACTTCGCAAAGTCCACTTTGCTCCCCTCTCAAAATCTCGAGTTCATCGGCGCCAGGTTGGACACACTTCAGGCGCGGGCCTTCCTCCCTCTGGACAGGGCCAGGCGGCTCATGGATCTCGCCGGCCACTTTCACAGCAATGCGCTGGTCTCAGCCAGGCACTTTCTGCGACTGCTCGGCCATATGGCTTCCACGGTCCATGTGACCCCCAATGCCCGACTGAACATGCGTCCTGCTCAGTGGTGCCTTCGCAATCAATGGCATCAGGCCACGGGGAGCTTAGCGGACTCTGTGCAGATCTCCGACCAGTTGGTCTCCTCTCTGCGATGGTGGCTTCATCTACCCAACCTAGTGCTAGGAGTGGCGTTTTAGTCCCCTCCGCATTCTCAGGTCCTGACGACCGATGCTTCCTTCCTGGGTTGGGGAGCACATTGCCAAGGGTCATGTACTCAATGACTCTGGACTCCTTGGGAGTCTGCTCAACAGATAAACTTCCTGGAGCTCAGAGCCATCCGCCTAGCGCTCAAAGCCTTCTCTCACCTGGTGTCCCACCAGTCGCTGCTGATACAGACGGACAACCATGTTGCCATGTTCTACGTAAACAAACAAGGCGGAACAGGCTCCTTCCTCCTCTGTCAGGAGGCGCAACGGCTATGCTCTTGGGCAGTCCGCCAGGGCATCCTCCTCAGGGCTGTCTATCTCCCAGGTCAAGAAAATTACCTGGCCGACAAGCTCAGCAGGATCCTCCAGCCACACGAGTGGAGGTTGGATCCGCTGGTGGTTCAGCAAATCTTTCTCAAGTGGGGCCTCCCCACCATGGATCTGTTTGCCAGTCCTCTGAACCGGCAGCTGCCCAGATTCTGCTCTCGACAGCCGCATCCTCTCCGGGTAGCGGCGGATGCTTTTCTAATTCCATGGTCCACCGGCCTCTTGTATGCCTTTCCTCCCATGCCACTGGTGTCTCGGACGCTCTTCAAGGTTCTCAGAGACAAAGCATCGCTGATCCTAGTGGCTCCCCGGTGGCCGAGACAACCTTGGTTCCCGCTTCTCTTGCAGCTAGCGGTAGACACTCCTCTTCCACTGGGATTTCAGCCCGACCTCCTGTCGCAGGATCAGGGGACTCTCCTACACCCCAATCTCCGGTCCCTTCATCTGATGGCCTGGCTGCTGAAAGGTTAGTCCTTGCTCCGCTGCAGCTACCTCCAGATGTGGAGGAGGTCGTCTTGGCCTCCAGGAGGCCCTCCACCCGAAAGGCCTACGCTCTCAAGTGGCGTCGGTTCTCCGTCTGGTGTACTCAGCAGTCTCAAGATCCTTTCTCCTGTTCAGCATCAGTGGTCTTGCAGTACTTGCTCTCTCTCTCAAACCTTGGACTTAAGTCCAACTCGGTCAAGGTCCACCTCCGTGCTCTTTCTGCGCATCACATGCCGGTGGATGGTAGACCTCTTTCCAGCCACCCTCTGGTGGCTCGGTTTCTCAGAGGCCTCCTTCTCCTTAAGCCACCTTTGCGCCCGCCAGCCCCGGACTGGGATCTTAATGTGGTGTTGCAGCGGATTACCTGTCCGCCTTTTGAGCCTATGGCTACCTGTCCGCTACGTTTTCTTTCATGGAAAACCTTGTTCTTGGTAGCCCTCACTTCTGCTAGACGCGTTAGTGAGCTGCAGGCCCTGGTTTCTGATCCTCCTTACACTAGGTTCTACAAGAACCGGGTAGTCCTACGGACTCACCCTAAATTTCTTCCCAAAGTGGTTTCCCCTTTTCACATCAACCAGGAGGTGGTACTTCCGACCTACTTTCCCAGGCCACACTCCAGCTGAGCTGAAATGGTCCTGCATACCCTGGACTGTAGAAGGGCGTTGACCTTCTACCTTGACCGTACGCGGGAGCACCGAAAGGCTGTTCAGCTCTTCGTGTCTTATGACCCCAACAAGTTGGGGCTCCCTGTCTCCAAGCGTACTCTGTCCATCTGGATTGCGGACTGTATCGCTTGGGCTTACGAGGCTGCCGGCCTCGTGCTGGAAGGTAGAGTCACAGCTCATCGTGTTCGGGCGAAGGCTATGTCGGTAGCTTACCTCCGCTCTGTTCCATTGGCAGACATCTGCCGGGCCGCTACTTGGTCTTCAAGCCAGACTTTTGCAGCCCATTACTGCCTGGAGAGGGAGTCCCGCAGGGACAGTGCTTTCGGACAGGCAGTCCTCCGTAATCTCTTCGAGGTATAGGCAACTCCTACCCTCCATCCCGGATGTTGGGCTACCGGTTGGAGACATATTCAGAGAAGATTCCTTCCTTCTGTGCTACTGACCTTGAGGGAGCTCATTTTTGTGCTTAGGGTCTCCGGTAGCCTTAAGCTTGGGAGTCCCATATGTGAGGACTGACTTCCTGCTTGGTCCTGGAGAAAGCGTAGTTACTCACCTGTAACAGGTGTTCTCCAGGAGCAGCAGGAATCAGTCCTCACAACCCTCCCTCCTCCCCTTGGAGTTGCAGTTATATGCTTTCGTTTTGCTAATTTTTTTGCTGTCTTTTAGCTATGTCATCTGACTGAGCAAGATGGCACCCTTGGGCGGGAAGAGGACCGCGCATGCGCGCTGCAATTCCCAAAGGCTTTCTTTGAAAGCTGGGGAAAATTGCTCCGCGAGGGCTCCGTCTGCGCCGACGTCACCCATATGTGAGGACTGATTCCTGCTGCTCCTGGAGAACACCTGTTACAGGTGAGTAACTACGCTTTCTTTTTGTTCAGTCCTAGATCTCAAATATGTCAACAGAGCCTTGCGAGTGCCTCATTTTCACATGGAAATTTTGCAGTTGGTAATAGTGGCTGTGATAAAGGGTGGCTTTTTAACCTTACAGGCATCAGAGGTTCCTGCAGTTCGCAGTGCCAATGGGTCATTATCAGTTTTGGGCCTTTCTGTTTGGTTTCACAATGGCTCCTCAGACCTTTACAAAGGCCATGGTGGTAATAGCAGCTGCCTTTAGACACAAGGGAGTGCTAGAAGCTCTATACAAATGATAAGAAGTAGTAGTAGTAGTGCATCTCTACCTGGATGATTGACTGATCAGAGTGAAGTTGTTGGAGGAGAGTCACGAAGTCACTCAATGAGTAATAGATTTTTTCCAGCAGTTCAGTTGGGTGATCAGCTTCACCAAGAGCTAGTTGGAACCATCTCACGATCTCATATATCTCGGAGCATGTTTCGACACAGAGAGAGGTCTGGTGTCCCTTCCGCTGGAACGCACAAGAAAAGTGCAGGCCCAGGTCCTGCAGTTCTTGCTGATACTGATGTCTTTGGCGTGACATTACCTACAGCTGTTTGGGACCATAGCGGTGACTTTGGATCTAGTGCCATCGGCCAAGCCCATATGTGGCATCTGCAAAAGGTGGTCTCCACAGAAACACGTTCTCTTGAGATGGTTGTTGTGTTCCCTGGAAACGAAGGTGAGTCTTATGCTGTTGGTTAGTCTCCATAAAACTGTTCACGGGAATGCCTCTGGAACCTCTTGATCGGATAGTGGTGACCACTGATGCCAGTTTCTCCAGGTGGGGAGTGCATTGTCGGTCTCAAGTAGTTCAGGGTCATTGGTCTCAGCAAGAGAGTGCTTGATCCATCAGCCGCTTGGAGATGCGAGCAGTCTGTCTGACTCTGCAATTCTAAGTAAGTATTAGTGTGTGTCTCATATCCCTGCGTGTTAAATGTATCCCCCAATTGTGTTGTGACCGCTTTGATTGAAGGATAAGGCGGTATACAAAACTGTCTAAATAAATAAATAAAAATAAAATTCTTTCTCCCAGTCCTACACAACAGAGCGGTGAGGGTCTGCTCGGACAATGCCACCACGGTAGCTTACATCAATCACCAAGGAAGCACAGGAAGCACCGCTTTGGTGGAATAAATAGCTCCACTTCTGCTTTGGGTGAAGACAAATCTCCTAGTGCTATCAGTAGCACATGTGGCTGGAAAGGAAAATGTGCAGGACAACTTCCTCAGTCGACATCAGTTGGACCCGGGAGAGTGGTCTCCTGAGACTTTAGTGTTTCACAGCATAGTCTGCCGTTGGGGTGCACCAATCATAGATCTGATGGCATTGGCCTCCAGTGGCAAAGTGGACTGCTTCTTCAGCCACCAGAGAGAAAGAATGTCTGAAGGACTGTATGCCTTAGTGCATACCTGGCCAACGGATGGTCTCCTCTACGTCTTTCCTCCATAGCCTCTGATCGGGCATCTGCTCCAGAGGATAGAAGCACATCGAGGACTAGTGATCCTGGTAGCACTGGATTGGTCACTGAGGCCTTGGTATGTGGATCTGGTATGGTTAACAGTGGCCAGGCCGTGGCACCTTCTGGTGAGGGACAATCTGCTGTCACAGGGTCTGATTCTCTCTTATGGCATGGCTCTTGAAAGGGCTAGGTTAAGAAAAAAGGGCTACTCGGTTCAGGTTATTTCTTCCTTGTTGCAAGCTTGTAAATGTTTCATCTCCTTGTCATATATTAGGATTTGACGAATTTTTGAGGCCTGATGTTTGAACAGTGGGCACCGAGCGCTGTCGGCATCAGTGCCGGAGGTGCTCGCCTTCCTGCAAACAGTGTTGGATAAAGGTCTTGCATTGAATTCATTAGGAGTGCAGGTGGCCGCCTTAACCTGCTATCATTGTCAGGTGCAAGGAGTTTCTCCAGCCTTCCATCCTGATGTAGTGCAGTTTCTCAGGACAGTCATGCAGGTTCATTTGCCGGTGCATGTGCTGGTGCCGCCATGGGATCTCAGTTTGGTCTTGTTAGCTCTTACAGGACCCTGTAGGGATTATTAGCAGCAAACAAATAAGTTTTATATATGCTCATTTGTGTCTAGGGGTCTTGCTGCTTCCCAGCCCAGGTTTTGATGAGTCTTTTCTGGCAAATGAGCCAGGAAAGAGAACCAAGTCTGTGTGTGTGTGTGTATATATATTAGATTTATTATCGCTAGAAAAAATAAAAGATATATATACTATAAATTAGAGATATGAGGTAGCAAATTGTAGCAGCACTATGATTGCAATTATGCAAAAGCAATCACTGATTAGCAACTGAATGTCATAGGCTTGCACTGCTCTTAGAAGTATAGAAAAGAGCTATCTGGCTAAGAACCACCCCTGAGAGGAATGTAAGACCAGTACCTGAGCGCTCCACCAGAAGGACAATGGTGGCTAGGGTCCGAGGCAATTTCTGGAACAGCACAAAGTCCAAAAGAGGCAGATAAGCTTGGTAATTCTGGCTACAGCCATCCAGAGGCGAGCCATGTGATAACACAGAACTTTAGAACTGTGGGAGAATCTTATTCTGTCCCGAGATTAGGGGGAATGGCCTTGCGCACACACACAGTGTGTCTGTCCTTTCAGGAGTAGCAAGCAAGGCAGAAAGCAGAAAATGGTGCAAAGGTTCTCCTGTACATAGTGTTTTATTCCGTATGATGAATCTTCATCACAGTTTTGATAATTGGTTGGCATAGATACTGTGAGGCGTCTTCAGCGAATCGGGTAGTAGTTGCCACGTGGTCATTCTGCAGACACAGGGTCCATGGTGAGAGACAAAATGCAGAAGATGGTATGCCATCTCATAGATTGTTGCAAATGTGCAGGACCAGTAGAACAGTCTGTGGATGAGAAAAACCTAAGCAACAAGTTCTCTTGCACGTAGTCATGGCTGGGAACAATAGTTTTGCTGTATGCACATACAATACTTGGCAGGCAATCGCTTGCAGATCAGTAGATCTGAAGCTTGGACACAGTAGAACGTTTTGGAGCAGGAATCCATCTTGTATTGGTCAAACTTTGGTTCAGGCTTTGCTGTCTGAGCAGGCCACAGGGTACCATTCCTACAACCCCCCTTTGAACCATTGAGCAGAGCATTGCTGAAGGATCTTACATTGAAAGCAGTAGTTTTGGTGGCTATATGCTCGACTCAGAGAATCTCAGAGCTCCAAGTGTTGTCATGTAGGGAACCTTTCCTTCTGATCTCAAAAGAAAAGGTAGTCTTGCGGCCAGTTCCTTCCTTCTTACCAAAGGTCGTTTCTGCATTCCATCTTAATCATGCCGTGTAACTTCCAGTCTTCTCTGCCTCAGGTGAGAGATAAGAGGATAAACAGCTACATCTGTTGAACATTCCTATAGTCCTTCATTGTTATCTTAAGCATACAAAGGCTTTTCAAAAATTGGACCACCTTTTTGTCCTTTTTGGGAGGGCTGCACAAAGGTGAAGCGGCATCAAAAGCCTCTATAGCACGATGGTTGAAAGAGGCTATTGCTTTGGCTTATTTGCTGAAGTGCAAATCTCTTCCATTGGGGATGCATGGACTACATACACTCTACCAGGGCTCAAGCGGCTTCCTGGGCAGAGAACTGTCTCATTCCATCAATTGAGATCTACAAGGCAGTGACATAGTCGTCTCTTCATACTTTTATTCGTCATTATCGGCTAGGTGTCCATGCCAAGAAGGATGTGCAGTTTGGGGCCAGCGTGTTGCAGGCTGGGTTCTCAGGTCCTGCCCGATCTTGAGTACTGCTATGGTACATCACATGTGTCTGGACTGGACTGAAGGGAAGATAAGGAAGGCAAATTAGGCGTTACCTGCTAATTTTCTTTCCTAAAGTCTCACCAGGCCAGTTCAGTCCAGACACCACCCGTTTTCAGCCTTCCTTTGGGCGAGCCTGGATTTAGAAGAGTGTATGTAGCCCATTCGGGTGGCTTGGGTTTTTTATTCGTCCTTCTGTTTTGTCCTTCTTCCACTGTTGAGAGAGCACACAAGGTGCACACCGGGAGAGTTTCTTCAGTTTTGGTTCTCATGGGAGTGGTAATGCAATTTCTCCAATTTCTGTGTAATGCTGTATATAGTTGTTTATTTGTATTTAAAAAAGACAACAATTAATTAACATTGCACTTGTTGGAATCTGCTTTGTTATTAGAATACTGGTATATGATGTGGTGCACAGAGTCCTTGTGCTGTGACATTATCAAGACCTGTCATGCTCATTCTCCATATGCTAGTAGTGGGACATGACCCATGCGACTGGACTGGAGAGACTCAAGGAAAGAAAATTAGTAAGTAAGGCCTAATTTCTCCTTCTGTGTATACTCTTGAAGGTCGGGTGCTTCTGCAGGCTTTTCAAGAATATTCTACCTGGGGACTTTCAACCTCCTGGGCTGAGTCTCATTCATTTTCGGCAGTGGGAATTTGTAAAGTAGCAGTGTGGTCATTCTTGCATTCCTTCTGTAAGCATTACCAGTTTAATGTGCACACTAGAAAGGATGCTGCTTTTGGTGTTGGGGTCTCCTCATCCCGCCCGACATAGGAATTGCTTTGTTACATCCCATGCATTCTGGACTAGTCTGGTGGATGAAAAGGAAGGAAAAATTTGGTAATACCTGCTAATTTTCTTTCCTTAAGTCTAACTAGACCAGGCCAGATGCCTGCCATGATTAAGTGTCTGTTCTTGTTACGCTGATTTTTATGGTTCGAGGACTGGAAGGGAGCACAGCGGTGTACTTCAAGTATTGTTTTTAAAATGTTGTTTCTTAGGTTTAGGTTTTCTGGATTCCCTCCTTCCTGAAAATTTGAGGGTAGGGTTGTTTTCATTATTGGTTTATTACAGAAATTCTGGATAGCAAGGGACTGCATGGTGACTCTTATAGAGCAGAGCTCACAGCTCTGTAGTCTCTATCTGTGGCTGATGGGCATAAGCCAGGTATTCTTAACTGTTCTGGTTGGACACAAGGAAGGAAAATCATCAGGTAAGACCAACATTTTCTTTCTGTGATCTTTAGAGCATAAAGTGGAGGCAAAACAAGATGTCTGTGTTTGGAGAAGGGCCACAGGCATCAGCTGCATCTTAGATAGCATTTGTGTTAGGAGCAAGACAAGCATGAGTTGCAGCATAGAAGAATGGTATAGATATATGGTAGTCTCTGGGAAACAGACGTTAAAGCCTGTGAGATGTCAAGGGAAGGCATTGTATAGACTGCTGATGATGGTGAACGCTGGAAAAAGTGGGAGCGAGAGATTGTTTGAGAGAGGTTGGTCAGGAAATTTGCATATGCTGACATTTAGGACCTTTTGATATGGCAAACAGAGGTGGGATTTTGGTGACTACAGGTAAAAAGGGCTGATGTGGCTGGCACATGACCACATGATAGTATTTTTCTGAGCTTTAGTGATTCTATCATACTGATATCTGAATAAGCTTTGCTTTCATATTCTTCCCCTCTTACAGACGTAGAGGTCCTGAGAGTGGAAAGGATTCAGCTTCTTGATGCAGTTCTGAATTTGTGCACCTATCACCATCCTGAGAACATTCAGTTGCCCCCGGGGTAATATGAGACGGATCCCTTGTACATCCAACATCTTGTGCATTTATTTGGACTTGAGTCACTAAGTTTGTCGCCGTTAAGGATGCGCCTATGTACTAATGACATTCATGTTTCTGCAAGTATAGATGTTCCCAGCAGAGGTTCCAACCATTTTCCAATCATTTTCTATTTCATATCCCATCTGCATATCCTGGCACTTACTATGTCCAGATCATTCAGTGAAAGAGAAAAAGAATGTGCCGGCTTTTGCTTACTGCCTCCCCAAACTTTAACTATTTTTGTAAATATAGATCCTGTTTACCTCTGATACTTAATTGGTCAGCATGGCAGAAACATGCATTTCAAAAGAATATTCTCCAGGCCAATTTATGCTGAGACTCCTCCCTCCCTCCCGTTGCTTTGATATAGGTTTTATTTCTCAGCCCCCCCTGCTCTCTTAGAACCCTCATTCTCAACTCGCAAGCCCAGCACTGTGGAGTGGCTAATTGATATGCTCTCTTGGGCTTCATTTCAGGTACCAGCCTCCAAACCTGGCCATCTCTACCCTGTACTGGAAAGCCTGGCCTTTGCTGCTGGTGGTGGCAGCATTCAATCCTGAGAACATAGGTGAGTCTGGGGCCGTTTCTTCAGCTCTGTGGCAGCGATTTCCTTTCTCCAATCATGTCTCTTTGCATAAAATGTAGTTACGCACTGTTGCGAGTCTGATTAAGCCCTACACCACTCCTGCCACCCTATGTCTACTCCAGTAGTTTGTGAATTTTGGATGAGGCCCAAAAAACGAACCACAGAAGACTATAAAATGAAGCCCTAGGGGAATGAAGAGTGAGATGCAGGATGTTCAGATCATCATTTATTGATGTCCCTTGAATAGAGAGTGAATTGTCAGCTTCAATGTTATCAATGGAACCTGATGTACCGATTTGAGTAGTTTGGTCCAGACATAAGGAGCAGCAAGGTGGAAAATTGAAGTCTGGAGTTGACAGTGGAAGAGCAGGGCACAGTTAGAAGAGATCTGCCAGAAGAGCGGAGTTCCCAGGGAGGGGTGTAGTGAGAAGCAGCTGAATGGAAGGCACTTATAGGTCAGTAGTAGAAGTTTGAACTGGATACTGTCCTAACTTTGAGGTATTTGCTATCCGCTTAGTGGCAGGATAGTAATAGACGGCTACAAGAAACGTTAGGAGGCTGTCATCACTGCCAAGAGTTGTGCAAACAAATATTAGTGACGGGTGCCATTAATCCTGTCCAGGTCATATTTTGTTTTTTTCTCAGAAATTACTATGTCTAAGTTGCACAGACTTCTTTTTGTTGTTGTATACCTTTGAACATACTATTAAAATATTACGATGACATACAGTTGGGATATTTCCATTTATTTCTCAAGATATTGTACACAACATACCTAAAATTCAAGATTGCCAATAATATTGTCCACAACTGTAATAGCCTTTATAAAGAGTATCTGTTCAGCTTGGGAAGCATTGATCTTTGCACATAGATGTGGTAATGATAGTTAGGTGCAGAGGCCCATGTGTCTGGATTTTAAGCCTTCACCTCTCTGCTGATGCTTCTGTAGGTTTGACCGCCTGGGAGGAGTACCCTACACTGAAGATGCTTATGGAAATGGTGATGACCAAGTGAGTCTAGTTGTTGTCTTGAGCCCTTATTCTGAGGGAGGAAAGTACTTAGTAGAACTATCTGGTGTTGTAGGCTTTGCTCTCACTGGTTCCATGGGAGAGGAGAATGAAGGATACTAAGAGTCTGGCCAAAATTTAAAATCCTTCAGATCTTGTGCAGGACTAACTAATCTTGATGCCTAAATACCAGGGATGTGCACAGGCAAAAAAAGGCAGTTCATTTTTGGAATTTTCAGAAATGATTTTTGAGTGTTTTTGTTCATTCCACACATTTGATTTAATAAAAATAATTTTTAATGCACACACATTGACTTCACACACATCTTGTCAAACTATCCATCCATGTTACGTCTTATGAATTTCAAAAGGAGACTCTTTGGCACGATGCAAGTACTATGTCGAGCATTAGCAGTAAATCTGAGAGTCTGAGATCATACTCCACATGCCCTGGCCTAGGAGTGAGATTCATGACTGTCATGGTATGCACAAAACTAACCCACTTGAAGAAATTGCCCCCACGAGATGATACCTTGCAAGGACTGAAGTCTGTAGACTTGACTAGATGGCTAGATTTGAAGGAGGAAACACCAGGTGAAATCGGGGAATACTGGTCATTCAGGATGAAATCATCATACAAACTAGCATATTATACAAAGGATCCAGAGTTATTATACCCAAATCACTACGATCAGAGATGCTAACAGGATTGCATTCAGGCTCTTAGTGTAGCTGGCTTTAAAAAAAGGTTTGGACAAGTTCTGGAGGAAAGGTCCATAAACCATTATTAAGGAGGTCCCAGGAAATCCACTGCTTACCCCTGGACAAGCATTGTGGAACCTGTGTCTTTTGGGGAAACTGCTAGGTATTTATGACCTAGATTGGCCACTGTTGGAAACAGGATACTGGGCTGCATGGACCTTGGTGTGACACAGTATGGCATTTCTTATGTTCTCATTAATTCATATGTTAATGTGCTTTAAATTGATATTGCATGAACTGAATTTAAGGTGTATTAATGAACCAAATGTGCATTGATGAATGCATATGCCCCGCTAAGCAGAGTGTCTTGCGCAGGAGAAATAGCTGCTTTAAATTATTCCCAATTTAATGCCTTTTTTCTCTCTCCAATGTTTATTTTGGAGGTAAGTGCTGAGTGAAGGTTAAATGGCCTCTTTTTTTCTTCAGCAATTACTCCTACCCCCCTTGTACAGTAACGGACGAAGAAGCCAGGACAGAATTGGTTAATCGCGAGCTTCAGGTCTCTCAGCGAGAGAAACAAGAAATCCTGGCATTTGAGAGTCACCTAGCTGCTGCATCAACAAAACAGACTATAACGGAGAGCAATAGCCTGTTATTGTCCCAGCTCACCAGCCTGGACCCCCAGTAAGTTTTCTTCTCTGTAGATTGCTTTTCTTCACTTCCTGTGCTTCATTTCATAGGTATGATTCCCTGTTAATACTCCTTGTACTAAGTCAACCTTCAGGCTTTGTGCTCTTAGCTCAGGAGCATGACACTGTCATTTTCATTCTGATGGATTATGTGCCCAAATTTGGATATTTTCTAACGTCTAACCCAGATATGCTAACCTGAGTGAATCTAATTCTGTCAAGCACTGGAAACTAAGCATGGTTTGGCCTGGCTAGTACTTGGATGGGGGCCAATGCAGGAAGAACAGATGCTGTGGACTGCAAAAGGCAATAGCAAACATCTACAGTGGTCACCTCATGGGCCATGATCACCAGGGTCTGTTACAGACAAAGCAAATAATGGAAGACAATTTTAAAGAGATTTTTCTGGGTAAATATAGATTTCCTATTCATCCCTCCAGTCCATTTCAGACGAGTGGGGCTATACTCATCTACCAGCAGGTGGGGAGAGTGAGAACGCAAACTTGAAGTATGCCATAAATAGTCTGTGCCAACTGACAATAGCCAGTATTTCTCAGTCTCCAGCAGGTGGTGAGCATAGCCTGTGTAGTCTGGAGCTGGATTTGGGCCACCAATGTTGGTTGCAGGCCCAGGGTGCCAAACTCAGTGATGCCGGGTCCCTCTTCCTCCTCCCCCAGTCATCCCTTCTCCTCCCTAATCTTTGAGGGGGCCAGGGGTTGAGCAGCTTCCTGTGCCTTTAAGGTTATGCTTGGGGGGAAAAAGGCAGAAACAGGAACAGACAGTGCTGAAGACTGGCCGTCAGAACAGCGTGCAGTCTTTGAGGGACAGCCACCGGATAAGTCCAGGGATTGGCATGGGAGAGAGTCAGTGGGGCCATTGATTGCGACTGATGCGCAGCTTGCAGCAGTTGCAGGGCACAGCTTTCTGACTTCAGTTTGCAATGCAACTGCTGCTAATCGACTCAGGGGAGGGCCAGTGTCTTGTGGGGCAAGTGCTTGGAAGTTGGATTGTGCGCTCAGAGATGGCGGCAGTCCCATGGTTTTGGTGGGAACCACCACCATTTTGAATACCATGAGTTTGGCAGTTTTATTTATTTATTTAAAGGTTTTTTTATACCGCTTTATCATTTCAGTCAAAGCGATTTACATTGTAACTTAAACTTTCGTAATGTACATCAAACAGGGACATTAATAACTTGGATTTTTCTGAGGCAATGGAGGGTTAAGTAATTTTCGAGGGAACTGAACCTCTGATGCTGCATCCCATGGCGGATTTTTCGCTCGGAACCTCAGCTGAGTTGTCTGGGAGGAGTGTGGGGGCTGGAAGCTCTCATTTTCTCCCTAGTTTGTCTTTTTGCTTTATCAGGCCTTTGTTTTGAAGCAGAGCTTGGATAAAGGGTCTCCGGTCTCCACCTGGTCTCTCTTGGGTAAGGGCAGGGATCTTCCATGGTGGCCAAGTGCCCGCATCGAGAGCGGCTGGAGGAGGATGTGGAGTTAGGCTTAATGGGGTTGTTCGACTCCCTTGACCCTCTAGAAGGGACAGCAAACCTCCTGGAGGAGCATTCTCAGGAGGATCTGGAGGAGGAGGAGCTCCCAGTAGAGAAGGATCTGACAGCTGTGTGGATTTTTCACCGGGATGAGCTTCTCTCTATTTCAGAGTCCCTGGCAGTTTTACGGATTGCGGAGGAGCCTAGTTCGGAGCCCTCCGAGTCTTCAGAGAATCCGCTGATGGAGGGCACCTAAAAGCCTCATGGTCTTTCCAGTCCACCGGACTTTAAAGGCAGTGATTACAGAGGAGTAGATACAGCTTGCATGTTGGTTGGAGTATGGCAAGGCTATACCTGATTCCCCAAGGAGAGGGAGAAGCTGCACTTGCCTTCATCCACACATGAAGGCGGTTACCCACAAGACCACCATCGTGGAGGAGGGTGGTGTGGCCTTGAAGAACCCTCAGGATCGGCAGATGGAAGCCCTGCTTAAGAAGGCTTTCAAGGTGTTGACTCTGGCTCTGCAGGGAGCTATATGTGGAGCTTATGTGGTTAGAGCCTGACTCCAGTGATCTCCAAGGAGATGGTGGATCCTGCTGGCTGGGCAGAGGCAGATAGGTTGGAGTTTGGGTTGGTCTTTCTGGCAGATCTACTCTATGATTTACTTTGAGCGTTGGCTAAGAGTATCCCTACAGTGGTATTGGCGTGGTGGCTTTTATGGTTGTGCAATTCGTTGGCCAATGTGGCTTCTAAGATGTGGCTTAGCAAGCTCCCCTTTGCAGGGAAGCTGTTGTTTGGAGAGGACTTGGAGAAACTGGTCAAGGATTTGGGAGACTCCAAGGTACCTAAGCTGCTGGAGGATAAGCCAAAAGGGGCTGGTAGATGGGCTTCCTTGAGGAGCCATAGTCTGGACTTTTGCAAATTTCTTACTGCGCAGGAGATTAATCCATAGAGATCCCAATTCCTGCAGTGGGGCTGTTCCCTTCACAGTGCGGCCTCTAGTGCTCCCAGTGCTACCAAGTCTTCTTAATAAATATTTGGGGGCCCTGGTTGGGGATTCAGCTTGTGGACAGCCGTCTGCAAAGGTTCTTTCCCACTTGGGCTCAGAATACGTCAGATGCCTGAGTGCTGAAGATGATCAGGGACGGTTATGCTCTTGAGTTCGCCGGGCTCCCCCCCCCCCCCCCCCCCCAGAGGCATTCATGGTCTTGCTGTGCCAGGCATCAGGCAAGGCTCGGGTGGTGGATGAGACTCAATCATCTGTTGTGGCAAGAGGCGGTCATGTGATATCTCGAGGTGACTGGGGCTGTAGTCAGTAATCGGTTTAATTAATGGTTCTCAAGAAGGAGGTTCCTGGTGACCCATTCAGGATGTGAAGGGGGTCAACAGGGCCTTAAAGATACTGCGTTTCTGGATGGAAACTTTGCATTTGGTAATGGTGGCGGTGCGGTAGGGAGAGGTTTTCACCTTTCTGGACTTGACCAAGGCTTATCTGCGCATTCCTATATGCCCTGATCATCAGTGGTTTCTGCACTTTGTGGTGCTGAAGGGACATTTTCAGTTTCAGGCCTTAACCTTCGGTCTGACCACTGCTCCTCGGGTGTTTACCAAGGTCATGGTGGCATTGGCAGTGGACTTGCAGAAGCAGGGGGTCCTCATTCATCCATATCTGGATGATTGGCTGATTCGTGCAAAGTCATTCCAGGAGAATCTAGAGGCAATGGCTCTGGTTATTCGGTATCTTCAGGAGGTGGGCTAGGTGATCAACTTGGCAAAGAGTCGGTTGGAGCCCTCCCAGTTCTTGGAGTATCTAGGAGCTTGATTCAACACCCTCAAGGGCATGATTTTTCTCCCAGAGGGTAGGATTGCAAAGTTGCAGGTTCAGGTGCGGGAATTGAGGAGAGGTCCCCCGCCCTTGGGTGTGGGACTATCTTCAAGTGCTGGGTTCTATGGCAGCCAAGATGAAACACATACGGGCCCTTCAGATGGATCTTCTGTTGGGTTGGTCTCCCCAGTTGCAGTCTATGGAGGGTCAGCATCCAATTCAGGAGGAGGCCAGGGAGCGTTTGCGGTGGTGACTGAATTTGGAGCAGCTTGTGGCAGGGATGCCTCTCTAGTCGCCAAACTGGGTGGTGGTGACCACAGATGCTAGTCTGTTCATCTGGGGAGGACATTGTCACACGTAGCTCAGGGCAGATGGACCCAGTAGGAGAATCAATGGTTGATCAATCACTTGGTGACATGGGCAGGGCATCTGGCTCTGTAGGTGTTCCTTCCTCTGCTGAGTTGCAAGGCAGAGCGAGTGCTATTGGATAAGGCCATGACGGTGGCGTATAATTAGCAGGGCAGCACTCAGAGTTTGCTGGTAGTGGCAGAAGTGATTCTGTTGCTGCAGTGAGTGGAGGCCCACTTAGTGGTGCTCTTGGCAGCCCACGTCACCGGGAAAGAGAATGTACATGCTTGCAACTCTGGATCCAGGAGAGTGGACTTTGTTGAAGTCACCATTCCAGTGGATTGTGGATCGCTGGGTGCTACTGGTTATGGACTTGATGGTGTCTCTGACAAATGTCAAGGTTGGCCATTTCTTCAGTCACATCAGAATGCATATGTCCCAGGTTCTTGATGCCCTGGTTCAACCCTGGCGAAGTGTAGATCTACTTTGGGGCTCCATATTGGCTGGGTCTTGTAGTGGATAGAGTTTCATCAGGGACACACAATGCTGATTGCGCCAGACTGGCCTCGGTACGTGGTCCTTGGTCCATGTCCTTGGTACGTGGATCTGGTTCGGCTACTGATAGCAGAGCAGTTTCCTTTGCCAGTGGATGTGAATCTTCTTGCTCAGGGGCTGGTGCGGATGCTAGACGTGGGTTGGTACTCATTTACGGCTTGGCTCTTGAAGGCTCAGCTGAGATACAGGGCTAATCGCCTCAGGTCCTTGACACATTACTGCAGTCTCACAGGCAATCAACTTCTTTAGCCTAGGTGTGGGTCTGGGACATTTTTGAGACCTGGTGTGGAGAGCATTGGGTTTGCCCCCTTGGGGCCTTGTTTCCTGATATTCTAGCGTTTTTGTAAGTGGGGCTGGAGAAAGGGTTAGCCTTGGGCTGCGTTGGCATGTTTCAGGGGCCGTGTTCAGTGTCAAGTCCTGGTGGCTCATGGGTACATAATTAATTTCTTTCGGGGTTTTAAGCATCTTTGTTGTCCTTGTTGGTCTGTGATTCCCTCGTAAGACCTTAATTTGGTGCTCTCAGCCTTGGGGGGTGCCTCCTTTCAAGCCGCATTGGAGATCTTCAGTGAAGGATTTGACTTTGAAGACAGCGTTTCTAGTAGCGATTTGTTCAGCCCGCCGGTTTTCAAGCCCCGGGCTTTGTCTTGTAGGGAGCCTTACTTGATGTTTTCCAAGGAGAAGGTGGTCCTGCGTATGGTTCCTTCCTTTTTACCGAAGGTGGGGTCAGTTTTTCATCTCGGTCAGGTGGTCTCTCTGCTGACTTTTACTGAGGTGCAGGATTCAGCGGAGGCTCGCACTTTTCATAAGTTAGATATCCGTAGGTCTCTCAAGCGGTACTTGAAGATGATTCAGTCTTTTTGGGGTTCTGAGAGGCTCTTCATCTTGTTTGGTGGTCCTTAGACGTGTGAGGTGGTTTCTATTTCCTGGTGGATCAGGGAGGCTATTGCCTCTGTGTATCTGTTGAAGGGGCATCCAGTGCCCTCTGGCTTGTGGGCTCACTCTACGCGGAGTCACACTTATCCATCTGATAGCTAAGACCTGCCGTTTCTTTCTCTATAACATCAGCAAAATCCACCCTTTCCTTTCTGAACACACTACTAAGACGCTTATCCATTCCTTGATCACCTCCCGTCTTGACTACTATAACATACTCCTTGCTGGTCTCCCTTTGAATCATCTCTCTCCCCTTCAATCTGTTCAACACTCTGCTGCATGGCTAATCTTCCGCCAGCCTCGTCATGCCCATATTACTCCTCTTCTCAAGTCACTTCATTGACTCCCTATCCATTTCTGCATTCAGTTCAAACTTCTCCTGCTGATCTATAAATGCATTCACTCTGCGGCTCCTCACTACCTTTCTTCTCTTATCTCTCCTTACAACGCCCCTCGGGAACTCCGCTCTTCTAGCAAACCACTTCTATCTGTGCCCTTCTCTTCTACTGCCAACTCAAGACTTCGCTCCTTTCACCTTGCTGCACCTTACGCCTGGAACAAACTACCTGTGTCTGTACGCCAGGCACCTTCTCTAACCCTCTTCAAATCCAGGCTGAAAATTCACCTCTTCGCTGCTGCTTTTGGATCTTGACTCACCTGATCTCCTTTTTCTTTTCCTTTCCCTTTCCCCCTTATTTTATCCCAGCCTACACCTTCTGTGGTATCTGTCTTGACTAGATTGTAAGCTCTGATGAGCAGGGACTGTCTCTTACATATCTGTGTAGCGCTGCGTACGACTTGTAGTGCTATACAAATGCTCAGTAGTAGTAGGTCAGGCATCATCCTGGGCGGAGGTTGGTTTGGTTCCTTCCCAGAACATCTGTTAGATGGCAATATCATCGTCTCTTCATTCCTTTGTGCAGCATTACCACCTGGATGTACAGGCCTGGCAGGACGTGGCCTTTGGGCCGTGGGTGTTGTAAGCCGGTGTTCTCCAGGACCAAGCAGGAAGTCAGTCCTCACTTATGGGTGTCATCGGCGCCGATGAAGCCCCAACGGAGCATTTCCCCAGCTTTCCATGAAAGCCTTTGGGAATGCTGGCACGCATGCGCGGTTCCCTTCCCGCCTAAAGGTGCCATCTTACCTCAGTCTTTTTTTTTCCGAGAAGCCCACCAGACGTGTGTCCTGTTCTCCCGGATAAAAGTGATTTTTTATTCGGCGATTTTTCGCTATTTTTCTCCGGTTCGACGCCGGTTCCCCTCCCGCTGGGTTCAGTACACCGGTATCGAGCCCGTTTATCTCTTTTTTCGGTTTTTGCCCTTAGTGGCTGGCGTTCGCGCCCTTTTTTCGTTTTTCCCTGGAAGGCCGGTCTTTTGACCTCGCAGGGGCTCTTTTTTCCCTGATGGCTTCCAGTGGTTTCAAAAAGTGTGATCGGTGTAAGAAACTTATGTCTCTCACCGACACACACGACTGCTGCCTTCGGTGCCTCGGCCCTGATCACGACCCCAAGTCGTGTGCGCCATGTGGGAAGATGTCTTCCAAGGCACTCAGAAGTCGACAGCATCAGAAGAAAAGTTTTTTCTCGTACTCAGCCTCCGGCCGGGCCCGGACCTCGTCTGACGCCTTGACATCTCGGGATTCCGATCCCGAGCGCCGTCGAAGCTCCTCGGACAGGGGGTCCCCCGACCGGGAACGCAAGAGGAAGAAGCGGCTCGTGAGGGCGGCGTCGGAGGAGATCCCTGGTCCCTCGAGGGCCAGGTCTAAGACCCCTGACAGCCATACCGGGCCCGTGGACCAAGAGAAGCCTGCCAAAGTTCCTCGCGTGGAGCCGGAGTCTGCTGGACACGTAAGCCTCGTAGTCCTCGTGGACTCTCCTCCCAGAGAGCCGACGTCGGGCCCAGCGCCGCCGGGGCCCAAGTCGGTGGCTGCTGCGTCTCCTGAGCTGAGTCTCAGGATGACAGCCTTGGAGAGCAGATTGTCTGCCTTCATGGAGCAGCAGCGGGCACTGATGGCCAGCCTGTCTGGTGCATCTGCCCCGACCACCAGGACGTCGACTTCGAAGTCAACCCCGGAGACTGAGCCGATACTCGAGACCCTCGTAGCTCGAAGTCGCCCTCGGTCGAGGTCTCCCTCGACCTCCCGTTTGGGACCGAGGGTGTTGACGCCGGTGCCCATGACGTCAGGGCGGGTGCCTCGGGGCCCCGCGGGGTCGGACCCTGACTCCTCCTCGGATGAGTCCGCCTGGGAGACGGAGGACGAGGAGTCTCCCGATACTTTTAAGACTCGGTGCGTCCCGTCGGACTCACCGCAGTCTGAGTGCCAGAGTAGATCCCCTCCGGAGGATACTAAGTTCTCGGAGTTCGTCCGGGATGTGGCCGCTGCCTTGGCTATCCCTGCCGACCCCGAGGAAGAGCCTCGAACCGAGGAGCTCGATGCTCTACAGTACGACTCTCCTCCGAAGGAGGCCTTTACTGTCCCGGTTCCTCCGATGCTGGAACGGCTCCTCTTCCGGATGTGGGAGGCACCGGCCTCGGCGCCGGTTCTGAGCAAGCGAGTCGATTCCATTTATCGACGCCGCAAAAGCCCTGGTTTCCAGAAAGCACAGCTACCACACCATTTCATGGTTGTGGAATCGGCCATGCATCGTCTGAAGAGCCAGAAGATGCACTCTGCGGTGCCCCCCGGCCGGGAGGCCCGCAACCTTGATGGCGTCGGTAGGAAGTGCTTCCAGGTGTCTGTGCTTGCTTGCCGTGTCCAGTCTTATCAGCTGTACATGGGCATGTACTTGCGAGACCTGGCCAAAGAATTGGCTGGATTCTCTGCTGGTCTCTCCGGGGAACCCTTGCAGAGATTTAAGACCTTGTCCTCGGGGATTCGGGAATGCTCAAAGTTCATTTCCTGCGCCGCCTACGATGGCTTCGAGGCTTCGGCCCGAGTTGCAGCTGCCGGCATCGCGGCTCGACGCCAGGCGTGGCTGCAGTCATCGGACCTCGAGCCATGGGTTCAGTACAAGTTGGTCGATGTCCCCTGCCGAGGTGAGAACCTCTTTGGCAAACCCGTGACCGAGAAGGCCGCTCAGCTCGAGACCGAGCACCTTACCCGGACAAGGCTGTCGAGGAAGACCTCTGCCCCTTCACACAAGAAGAAGGGCTCGGGTAAAAAGTCCTTTTACCCGAGGAAGGGCACTGCCTACAAACAGTACCCTCAGTATCAGGCTGCCCAAGCTGCCCCTCAGGGTCAGCAAGCCAAGGGCCAGGGTAATGGGCCCCGTAGGCAGAGGACCCCAAGCCTTCTGCCCCTGCTTCCACTCAGTAGGGTGGGGTTTTTTGACTCCTTGAGCATAGCCACTCCGTCCCTGCTCTCCCAGCCCTGCACAGGCGGTCGCCTTGTACTCGTTGCCCACCAGTGGCCTCTCATTACCACCGACGGGTGCTGGACATAGTCCAAAAGGGCTATGCCCTGCATTTTCATCAACTGCCTCCTCCTTACTTCCCAGGAGAGCCCTTGAGGCCTCCCCTGCACACAGCCCTTCTCCTTCAGGAACTTCAGGGCCTGTTGGCAGACAGGGCGGTGGAGCGTGTTCCTTCTCCCTTCCAAGGTCACGGTTTCTACTCCAGGTATTTCCTGGTACCCAAAAGGACCGGTGGCCTTCGGCCCATTCTGGATCCCAGGAACCTCAACAAGTTCCTAGAGAAAGAAAGGTTCAAGATGCTTACTCTTGGGACACTTCTGCCCTACCTCCAGCAGGGAGATTGGCTATGCTCCTTAAATCTAAAGGATGCGTACACTCACATCCTCATTCATCCAGACCACAGAAAGTACCTCAGGTTCATTGTGGGAGGAAATCATTATCAGTACAGAAACTACCTTTTGGCCTGACCTCCGCTCCCAGAGTCTTTGCCAAGTGCCTGGCAGTGGTTGCGGCCTACCTGAGAAATCAAGGCATCTTTTGTCTTTCCCTATCTGGACGACTGGCTCATCAGGGGTCAGACGTGCCTGGAGGCCAGACAAGCCACCCTCAGAACCATTGCTCTGCTTCAAAACGTGGGCTTTGTCATAAACTTCGCAAAGTCCACTTTGCTCCCCTCCCAGAACTTGGAGTTCATAGGGGCAAGGTTAGATTCTCAACTAGCCAAAGGCATTCTTGCCAGAAGACAGGGTCCAAAGACTGATGGACGTGGCCAAACAGTTCCTAAACAAGCCTCTGGTCTCCGCCAGACTCTGCCTCAGGCTTCTGGGCCACATGGCTTCGACAGTACATGTGACTCCCAATGCCAGGCTCCATATGAGGCCTGCACAGTGGTGCCTTCAGACTCAGTGGTCACAGGCTTCAGGCCGCCTACGAGACAGGATAAGGGTGTCCAAACCCCTTTTGGCCTCCCTCAGCTGGTGGCTACATCCACCCAATCTACTGAAGGGGATGCCCTTCCAAATGCCCGAGTACTCGGTGGTCCTCACCACCGACGCCTCTCTGCGGAGTTGGGGTGCTCATTGTCTAGACAAGTGCACCCAAGGCCTCTGGTCTCCTTGAGAAGCAGCCCAACAGATCAATCCCCTAGAGCTTCGAGCTATCTGCTTAGTTCTCAAGGCTTTTTCTCCTGCCCTGGCTCGACGCTCAGTCTTGATTCAAACAGACAACCAGGTAGCCATGTTTTATGTGAACAAACAGGGCGGGACTGGGTCCAAGCTCCTTTGTCGGGAGACTCAGGACCTGTGTTCCTTTGCCCTACAGCACAACGTGCTTCTCAGGGCGGTGTACCTTCCAGGCCAGGAAAACTGCCTGGCCGACAGGTTGAGCAGAATTCTGCAGCCCCACGAGTGGCAGCTTGCATCCCTTGGTGGTTCAAAAGATCTTCCTGAAGTGTGGTCTCCCTTGGATAGATCTGTTTGCCAGTCCGCTGAACAAGCAACTGCCCAAGTTCTGCTCCAGGCAGCCGCATCCTTTGAGAATAGCACCGGATGCTTTTCTGATGTCCTGGTCTCAGGGCCTCCTATATGCGTTTCCCCCCACGCCCTTGGTGGCCCGAACTCTTTTCAAGACTCTTCAGGACAAGGCCTCGGTCCTGCTGGTAGCTCCCAGGTGGCCGAGACAGCCTTGGTTTCCACTTCTGCTTCAGCTGGCAGTGGATCCCCCACTACTTCTGGGGTTGCAACCCGACCTTCTCTCACAGGAGCAGGGTTCCCTTCTGCACCCCAATCTCAAAGCTCTCAATTTGATGGCCTGGAGGCTGCAAGGGTAGTCTTAGCTCTTTGGGGCCTACCTCAGGAAGTTGAGGAGGTTGTCCTAGCCTCTAGGAAACAGTCCACTAGGAAAACCTATGCTCTCAAATGGAAGAGGATTTCTGTGTGGTGTCAGCTACGTACAGAGGATCCTTTCTCTTGTACTGTGCCAGTAGTGCTTCAGTACTTACTGCACTTATCCAATCAGGGACTTAAGTCCAATTCTGTTCGGGTCCACCTCTCAGCTCTAGCAGCTCACCACTCACTGGTGGAAGGACATTCCCTGTCGGGACACCCCTTGGTGTCCAGGTTTCTCAGAGGCTTGCTCTTGCTCAAGCCTCCCATCCGTCCTCCTGCTCCTGAGTGGGAGCTGAATGTGGTCTTGCAGCAACTGACTCGCCCACCTTTTGAGCCGATGGCTACTTGCCCTCTACGCTTCCTTTCCTGGAAGACTCTCTTCCTGATAGCCCTCACCTCGGCTAGGCGAGTGAGTGAGCTTCAGGCCCTGGTCTGTGATAGGCCTTACACCAGGATTTATAGGAACAGGGTAGTCCTCAGGACTCATCCAAAGTTCCTCCCAAAGGTTGTCTCCTCTTTTCACCTCAATCAAGAGGTGGTTCTTCCAACATTCTTCCCTAGGCCTCATGCAAGCCAGGCTGAAGCAGTTCTGCATACCCTGGACTGTAGGAGGGCCTTATCCTTCTACCTTGACCGTACGCAAGGGCATCGAAGGGCTACTCAGCTCTTCGTCTCCTTTGACCTCAATAAGTTGGGGTTGGCTGTGTCCAAGCGTACCTTGTCCATCTGGGTGGCTGACTGTATCACCTGGGCTTACAAGGCGGCTGACCTTCCTTTGCAGGGTCGGGTCATGGCCCATCGTGTCAGGGCAATGGCTGCCTCAGTGACTCATCTCCGCTCTGTGTCCTTGGTAGACATCTGCAGGGCTGCGACTTGGTCTTCAAGCCAGACGTTTGCGACCCATTACTGTCTGGAGAGGGAGTCCCGTAGGGACAGTGCTTTTGGTCAAGCAGTACTCCGGAATCTCTTTGAGGTTTAGGCAACTCCTGCCCTCTGTTGGGCTACCGGTGGAGGTTGTGTCCTTGAAAAGCCTTTCTTTGCTGCTGAGACTAGAGGGAGTTCTCTTGTTCAGCCTGGGTTCCTGGTAGCCCAAAGCTAGGGAGTCACCCATATGTGAGGACTGACTTCCTGCTTGGTCCTGGAGAAAGAGTAGTTACTCACCTGTAACAGGTGTTCTCCAGGAGCAGCAGGAATCAGTCCTCACAACCCTCCCTCCTCCCCTTGGAGTTGCAGTTGTACATAGTTTGTTTTACATTTTGTGTGCTGTTCTTAGCTATGTCATTTGACTGAGGTAAGATGGCACCTTTAGGCGGGAAGGGAACCGCGCATGCGTGCCAGCATTCCCAAAGGCTTTCATGGAAAGCTGGTGAAATGCTCCGCTGGAGCTTCATCGGCGCCGATGACACCCATATGTGAGGACTGATTCCTGCTGCTCCTGGAGAACACCTGTTACAGGTGAGTAACTACTCTTTTTGATTCCCACCCATCGTCAATATGGCTTTTTTTACATCCTACTCATCTGGACTAGATTAGAGAGATGAATAAGAAGGTGAAATGAGACCTTTCCTGATGATTTTCTTTCCTGGAGTCCCTCCAGTCCAGTCTAGGACCCACCTGGGACGTTTTGCTATATGGAGTGCTGTCTTGTGTTTGCCCTCGCAGAATCAGATTTTGAGCAGGTGTGTTTGGGACAGCTTATGCTAGGATTTCAAATTGGGCTCTCTGTAGGAAGTTCTGTGGTGTTTTTTCAGTTGTTCCCTGTGTTCAGGGTCTTCACGTTTTCTTGTTCACGTTTTTGCCAACCCCCACCTCCTGCAAAAAAACCCCAGAAGGCCCAAATTTGAGGGACAGTAAGTGTTTGTTGTGTCACCCTTGTTTTCTTGGAGAGCGCATGGCTGGCAGAGTCTTGGGCTCCATTTCTTTGCTTTGTGAGGTTCATACTGACTGTTGTCAGTTGGCACAGGCTATTTATGGTGTACTTCAAGTATGTGTTCTGAGTCTCCACTTGCTGGTAGATGAGCATAACCCCACTTGTTTGGACTGGACTGGAGGGACTCAAGGAAAGCAAATTAGCAGGTAAAGTCTAATTTCACCATATCCCATTAAGTGGATCTGTCCAAAAATTACCACCTTCTGCCTATATAAGTTTTCCATAACAATCATACTTTTAGCTGGGTTAAAAAGAGGAATTCCGAGGGGCATGTTTAGATCAGTGAATAAAAACTGTGCTCTTACATTTGAAAATGGAGAAAAGGAATATTTGCTATTTTGCCTCTGTTTGGCTGTCGGCACAATTAGATGTAAACTATACAGTCACTGTGTTTACTTTTCGGCTGCCAGGGAAACCACTTTGATGGGCTAAAGATACCCACACATATTGCAAACAACATGAGCTATTCAAAATTGCACATTGCGGAATGTCCTGTTAGACCAGTCCAGAACTGTGGGTTGTGTCCCCCCTACCATCAGATGATGGAGACATAGAAAAATTAGAAGCTCCCAGTGACAACATCACTGGTACTAGTGCAGATGCAGCTAGGGGTACCATTCAGTATTTCTCTGTCTCTAGCAGATGGTGGTTACTGGTCTGGTACAGCTCTACTTTTGGGACTGATCTTTGCAGCTCTTGGACAGCATCCTTCAGGGTGCCTTCCCGGTGCAGCTCAGTAAGCAAACATCTTCAAGGCATATCTGTAGATACTCTGCTGAAGTTGCCCATGTGGAGGGTGTAGGCCCTGCTCCCTGTCAGGCATTCTGGCTGGTTGAGCTGTTGGACTTTGGCTCAGTGGCCTGGATTTGCTGCCCTGGGGCAACTAGGCACAGCCTCTGTTGCCTTTTTTACTTTGTTTTATCTTTATTTCTTTCTCTTTTTTGCCTCTTCAATCTCCCCCTCCTCCTCCCGCTGCTCTCTCACGTGTTTAATCTAGCATTTCTCCAGGACCAAGCAGGAAGTCAGTCCTCACATATGGGTGACGTCGGCGCCGACGGAGCCCTCGCGGAGCAATTTTCCCCAGCTTTCAAAGAAAGCCTTTGGGAATTGCAGCGCGCATGCGCGCGGTCGCCTTCCCGCCCAAGGGTGCCATCTTAGCCAGTCTTCTTTTTTTCCGCGGAGCCCTACAGACGTACCCGTCTTGTCCCCGCGAAAAAGTTGATTTTATTCGTAATATTCTCTTTTTTCCTTCGGTTCGACGCCGGTTTTCTTCCCGCCCGGACTCGCGACGCCGGTCACGAGTCCTCTTCTTCTTTTTCGTTTTTTTCTGATTTAGTCAGTTTCGTTTTCGGTTTTTTCACTGGCAGCCCGGTCTTTTGACCTCGCAGGGGCCCTTTTTCCCCCGATGGCTGCCAGTGGTTTCAAGCGGTGTGGTCAGTGTGACCGAAATATGTCACTAACTGACACACACGATAATTGCCTCCGCTGCCTGGGCCCGGATCATGAAGAAATAATCTGTGGGGCCTGTGGCAAAATGTCCTCCAAAGCGTTGAGAAGTCGGCGGCATCAGCGGGATAGGATCTTCGCTGACCCCAGCCGTACCCGGACCTCGTCGGAGGCCTCGGCGTCCAGAGGTTCCAGCTCTGACCGTCGCCGGAGTTCCTCCGACAGGGGTTCTCCCTCCGGGGACCATCGACGGAAGGTGAAACCCGCGAGGGCGGCGTCGGTGGACGCTCCTGGCTCCGCGAGGGCCAGGTCGCATAGCCCCGATAGCCGTCCCGGGTCCTTGGAGAAGGAGCACCTCTCGAAGCGACCTCGCATGGAGTCGGAGCTGCCTGCTCGGGTAAGTCCTGTGGTCCTCCTGGACTCGCCTCCGAGACCGCCGACGTCGGGCCCGACGCCGTCGGGGCCCGAGTCGGGGGCTGCTGGGTCACCTGAGGTCGGACTCAGGTTGACGGCCTTGGAGAGCAGACTGTCTGCCTTCATGGACCAGCAGCGGGCACTGCTCGCTAGCCTCGCTGGCGCCGCTGCCCCGACCGCCGGGACGTCGACGTCTAAGTCGACCCCGGAGACCGAGCCGATCCTCGAGTCCATGCGAACTCGAGTCGATCCTCGGTCGAGGTCACCCTCGGCCTCCCGTTCGGGACCGAGGTCGTCGACGCCGACTCCCTCGGCGTCGGGGCGGCCGGCGCCGCTGCCTGCCCGGGCCGACCCCACCGATTCCTCCTCGGAGTCGGTCTGGGAGTCTGAAGAGGAAGAGTCACCTGATTCTTTTCGGTGTGTCCCCTCGGACTCGCCTGAGTCCGAACCTCGGAAGCAGTCCCCTCCGGAGGATGCCCGGTTCTCGGACTTCGTCAGGGATATGGCCAAGGCTTTGGCCTTCCCTGCGGATCCCGAGGAGGAGCCTCGAGCCGAAGAGCTCGACGCCCTCCAGTATGACTCTCCCGCCAGGGAACACTTTACTGTACCGGTTCCTCCCATGCTGGAACGACTACTCTTCCGCATGTGGGAGAGTCCGGCCTCCTCGCCGGTCCTGAGCAAGCGGGTCGATTCTATCTATCGAGTCCGCAAGAGCCCTGGCTTCCAAAAAGCACAGCTACCACACCATTCCATGGTAGTGGAATCGGCCATGCATCGTCTTAAGAGCCAGAAGATGCACTCCTCGGTGCCTCCTGGCAGGGAGGCCGTAACCTGGATGGCCTTGGTAAGAAGTGTTTCCAGGGCTCTATGCTTGCGTGTCGTGTCCAGACCTACCAGCTATACATGGGCATGTATCTCCGAGACCTGGCTAAAGAGCTAGCCGGATTCTCCGCTGGGTTGTCCGAGGAACCTTTGCGGAGGTTCCTAGCCTTGTCCACTGGCATTCGGGAATGCTCAAAATTCATATCCCGAGCAGCCTATGATGGCTTTGAAGCATCGGCTCGAGTGGCCGCAGCCGGCATCGGTGCCCGCCGACAGGCTTGGCTTCAGTCGTCTGACCTTGAGCCCTGGGTGCAGGACAAGTTGGTCGATGTCCCCTGCCGAGGTGAAAACCTCTTTGGCAAACCTATGGACGAGAAGGCTGCACAACTAGAGACAGAGACTCTCACCAGGACTAGGCTTTCTAGGAAGACCTCCGCCCCTTCCCAGAAAAAGAAGGGCTCGGGAAAGAAGTCCTTTTACCCGAGAAAGGCAGCTGCCTTTAAACACTACCCCCAATATCAGGCCCCCGCAGCTCCCCAACAGGGCCAGCAGGCCAAGGGACGGGGTAACGGGTCCCGTAGGCAGCAAGCCCCCAAGCCTGCACCACCAGCCCCTGCTCAGCAGGGTGTGGGCTTTTGACTCCTTCAGCATTGCCTCTCCCCCTCCGCTGGCTCCTCCCAGCTCCGGAGGCCGGCTGGTTCACTTCGCCCACAGGTGGTCCAACATCACTTCAGATGCCTGGGTGCTTCAAGTCGTAAGAGAAGGCTATCTTCTCCACTTCCACCAGGTCCCTCCCGCCTATTTCCCGGGAGAACCTCCACGACTCCCTCTGCACAGGGACTTACTCCTTCAGGAGTTAGCAGGTCTTCTACAGGAACAGGCGGTGGAACCGGTGCCCCACCACCTGAGAGGTCAAGGCTTTTATTCCAGGTATTTTCTAGTACCAAAAAGGACAGGAGGCCTCAGACCCATCCTGGACTTGCGCAACCTCAACAGGTTCCTCGTGCGGGAAAAGTTCAAAATGCTTACCCTTGGAATCCTTCTGCCCTACCTCCAGCAGGGAGATTGGCTATGCTCCTTGGATCTAAAGGATGCCTACACGCACATCCTCATCCACCCAAGCCACCGCCAATACCTAAGGTTTGTGGTGGCAGGAAATCATTACCAGTACAGAGTACTGCCCTTTGGCCTGTCCTCCGCACCGCGAGTCTTCACAAAATGTCTCGCGGTGGTGGCGGCCCATCTCCGGCTTCACGGCCTCTATGTCTTTCCGTACCTCGACGACTGGCTCATCAGAGCAGCGTCCGCTCCGGAGGTCACCAACGCCACACACCGCACGGTGGCTCTTCTGCAGTACTTGGGCTTTGTCATAAACTTCGCAAAGTCCACTTTGCTCCCCTCACAGGATCTCGAGTTCATCGGCGCAAGACTGCACACTCCTCAGGCACGAGCTTTCCTGCCTCTCGACAGGGCTCAACGGCTCATGGACCTAGCCGACCGTTTTCGCAGCCAGCCCCTGGTCTCCGCCAGGCGCTTCCTGAGACTGCTCGGCCATATGGCTTCCACCGTCCATGTGACCCCCAATGCCCGCCTGAATATGCGGCCTGCTCAATGGTGTCTGCGCAAGCAGTGGCAACAAGCCACAGGCGGCCTAGCCGACCTAGTGCGCGTCTCCGAGCCGCTGGCCTCGTCTCTCCAGTGGTGGCTTCATCGGTCGAACCTGGTACTCGGCATGCCTTTTCAGTCACCTCAGCCGGCCCAGGTGCTGACGACAGATGCGTCCCTCCTGGGTTGGGGAGCACATTGCCAAGGGGCACGTACTCAGGGCCTCTGGACCACGTGGGAGTCTGCTCAGCAGATCAACTTCCTGGAGCTCAGAGCGATCCGCCTGGCTCTCAAGGCTTTCTCCCACCTGACCTCTCACCAGTCCGTCCTTGTCCAGACGGACAATCAAGTTGCCATGTTCTACGTGAACAAGCAGGGGGGCACGGGCTCCTTCCTTCTCTGTCGGGAAGCACAGAAGCTCTGCTCTTGGGCCGTCAGTCACGGCGTTCTTCTCAAAGCAGTTTATCTCCCAGGCCAAGAAAATTGCCTGGCGGACAAACTCAGCAGGATCCTCCAGCCGCACGAGTGGCGCCTGGATCCCTTGGTAGTTCAGAAGCTCTTTCTAAAGTGGGGCCTCCCCACGATGGATCTCTTTGCCAGTCCTCTCAACCGGCAACTTCCTCGCTTCTGCTCTCGTCAGCCACATCCCCTGCGAGTTGCGGCAGACGCTTTTCTACTCTCATGGTCGGAGAGCCTCCTGTATGCTTTTCCTCCCATCCCGCTAGTCTCTCGAACTCTTTTCAAGGTTCTCCGAGACAAAGCTTCCATGATCCTGGTGGCCCCTCGCTGGCCCAGACAGCCGTGGTTTCCACTCCTGCTGCAATTAGCGGTAGAGGATCCATTCCCTCTGGGGTTTCAACCGGATCTCCTCACTCAGGATCAGGGGTCTCTGCTACACCCCAACCTCAGATCTCTCAATCTAATGGCCTGGCTGCAGAGAGGGTAGTCCTTGCTCCCCTTCTCCTGCCGGCAGAGGTGGAAGAGGTCGTCCTTGCTTCTCGGCGGCCTTCTACCCGCAAATGCTACGCCCTTAAATGGCGTCGCTTTTCCGTTTGGTGTACCCAACAGTCTCAGGATCCCTTCTCCTGCTCGGTGTCGGTGATCTTGCAGTACTTGCTATACCTCTCTAATCTGGGACTTAAGTCCAACTCCGTCAAAGTTCACCTCAGTGCTCTTTCAGCACATCATGTGCCGGTGGACGGCAGACCTCTTTCCAGCGACCCTCTCGTAGCGAGGTTTCTCCGAGGTCTCCTTCTACTTAAACCACCTCTGCGCCCGCCAGCGCCTGACTGGGATCTGAATGTGGTTTTACAGCGGATCACCTGTCCGCCTTTTGAACCTATGGCTACCTGTTCTCTCCGTTTTCTTTCTTGGAAAACATTGTTCTTGATAGCCCTCACTTCCGCTAGACGCGTAAGTGAATTGCAGGCCCTCGTGTCTGATCCCCCTTACACTCGGTTCTACAAAAATAGGGTAGTCCTACGGACTCACCCAAAATTTCTTCCAAAAGTGGTCTCCCCTTTTCACATCAATCAGGAGGTGGTACTTCCGACCTTCTTTCCCAGACCACACTCCAGCCGAGCTGAAATGGTCCTCCATACCCTGGACTGTAGAAGGGCATTGAACTTCTACCTTGACCGTACGCGGGAGCACCGTAAAGCTGCTCAGCTTTTTGTGTCTTTTGATCCCAATAAATTGGGACTCCCGGTCTCCAAGCGTACTCTGTCCATCTGGGTTGCGGACTGTATCACTTGGGCTTATGGGGCAGCCGGACTCTCCTTGGATGGTCGAGTCACGGCTCATTGTGTTCGGGCAAAGGCTACGTCAGTGGCTTACCTCCGCTCTGTTCCGCTGGCAGACATCTGCCGGGCCGCTACTTGGTCTTCGAGCCAGACTTTTGCGGTCCATTACTGTCTCGAGAGGGAGTCCCGCAGGGACAGTGCTTTCGGACAGGCAGTCCTCCGTAATCTCTTTGAGGTTTGAGCAACTCCTACCCTCCATCCCGGATGTGGGCTACCGGTGGGTAATAATTCAGCGAAGATTCCTTCCTTCTGTGCTGCTGAGCTAGAGGGAGCTCATTTTTGTGCTTAGGGTCTCCGGTAGCCTTAAGCTTGGGAGTCCCATATGTGAGGACTGACTTCCTGCTTGGTCCTGGAGAAAGCGTAGTTACTCACCTGTAACAGGTGTTCTCCAGGAGCAGCAGGAATCAGTCCTCACAACCCTCCCTCCTCCCCTTGGAGTTGCAATCATCTGCTTAAGTTTTTTTGCAAATTTTTATGCTGTCTTTTTTAGCTATGTCATCTGACTGGCTAAGATGGCACCCTTGGGCGGGAAGGCGACCGCGCATGCGCGCTGCAATTTCCAAAGGCTTTCTTTGAAAGCTGGGGAAAATTGCTCCGCGAGGGCTCCGTCGGCGCCGACGTCACCCATATGTGAGGACTGATTCCTGCTGCTCCTGGAGAACACCTGTTACAGGTGAGTAACTACGCTTTAACAGCACTTTCACATGTATGTAGCCTCTTTCTGGAAAAGTTTGTAATCTAAGCACAGGGGAGATAAGGGGAGTTAGGTGGAGTCACACAGCAGGTAATGGAGAGGAGATTAACCCTGAAGTTCCATTTAAGTTCTTATAATCATTAATTAGCATTCCAATTCATCCTCTTAGACCAGTCCAGACAAGTGGGTTAAGACAGAGAAAGATACCAGAAGCTTGATTGGCTGAGTCCTGGTAGATATGTGGCTGTACTCCTAGGGGTCGCCTTCAGTATTTCTCTGTCTCCAGCAGATGTTGGTTGTTTTCCTGTTCTTTCCTGAAACTTTTCTTCTTGGGAATTCTTCTGGCTGGACGTCTCCAGGGCGCACAGGAGGTGCCCCTCTGGAGTTCCCAGCACACCACAGGGCTGAAGGGTTGAGCTCCTGGTCAGGAGGACCAGTGCAGCTTCCCTCTGAGGGGTACCAGTCTCCTGGTCAAGAGGACCATTGTAGGCTGTCACCAGGGAGAGCCTTCAGTTGCTCAGGCTGAGTTTAAATGGAATATCTTGTTTGTTTCTATTTATTTATTACAAAGAACTTTGCAGCCCGGTCTAGCAGTCCGTGATGCTTGGCTCCCCTGCTTCTGTCTGCCAATGGGTTCACAGTGAGTCCTGTCCCACCCCCACGAGTCTGCCTTATAGTGCCTCATGATAGCCACTGCCTCCGTTCCCTGCCAGCTGGCAGTCTCCGCGTCATCGGGACTTCCTTGCTGCTTCCATTCCCCTCTGGGTCTCCCATCAACTGCTCTCTGTTCAGCCATGTGACGGGCGCATCGGCCTTGTTTTGCTAGGATACACGCTGCATTCAGTGTGATGGGTGTTTTCGGCAGGAAACAAATCGGCAGCCATTTTCCTAGCTCTGCTGCGTGGCCTGGGCAGCCGCGGTGGCCTTTTTGGCAGGAGACAGATGCATTTCTTCTGTGGTGGCCGCATGACCCTCTGCAGTTGCGGCGCTCCCTGTTGGGTTTCTTTTTCCCTCAGTAGGGCTATTAGCTGGAAAGACACTCAGGAGGACAGTTGTTTATCATGCCCCTCCTCCCTCCAGCGGTGCATTGTGTGTAGCTGCAAATGCAGGGACTTGGAGGACTGGGTTTGCTCGTCTTGCTCAGCTCACCCGGGTGAATCCTCCCACACCATCATTCAGGCAGCTAGTAGTGTCCCTAGCTCTCTTGTATTGCCCCCAGGGGACTCCAGGGGCCTTATTTCAGCTGAGGACACTCTTTCATTGCTCCTGCTGCTGCCCCAGCCTACAGGGCCTACGTCTCAGCCTCAGGACATTTCTCAGGCGCAGCTGCCTCTGGACCAGAGCTTACAGCACTTCCTAGCACTTTTGAGGCAAGTATGAGATCTCTGGCATGCGGCTCCTGCCACCTCCGGCTCGGAGCCCCCTCTCTACTCTAAGAGCATCACAGGAGTCAGCGTCTCTGGGGCCTGGAAATGCCCCCGAGAAGCTTTGGTTCCAAAAGGGGGACGTCTGCCTAAGGAGGTTTCGTGGGCCTCAGGCAAATGTGCCCCCAGATGAGGAAGCTCTGCCAGCGGATGAGAGCTCAGATATCTCTGACCGGGAGGATGGCAAATGGTCCCCCTCGGAGGCCTTGGGCAAAGAGCAGGACGACTCGCAGACTATCCGCCTTTTCCACAAGGAAGAGCCTCCCAGCTTTGATTGTGCAGGTGGTGGAAGCTTTACGCCTATCTGATCCACCTGCACAGTACCCAGCGCAGGCTCAATCTCAGGCTGATCCCATCCTACAGGGCATTCCGAAGCCCTCTAGAGCCTTTCCCTTTCTACCGGAGCTCCAACAGATGGTGTCACAGGAATGGGAATCACCTGATGTGTCCTTACGAATGGCTCGGCGTCTGGGTCAGCACTATCTTTGGTCCTCAGCAGAGCTGGAAAAATGTCTCACATATCTGAAGGTAGACACTCTGGTGACAGGTATCACCAAGCACACCACTTTTCCGGTGGAAGGTGGAGCAGCGCTTCTTGACCAACAAGATAGGAAGTTCAGAGGGCTTCTCAAGATGGACTTTTCCTCCTCCACTCTGGCAATCCAAGCCTCCGTTTGTGGAGGTCTAGTGGCTTGTGCCCTCTTGTGATGGATTCAGCGCTTGCCCGAGGACCCGGCTTTGGCACGCTTGGAATCGGTTATAACCTTCTTGGGGAATGCCTCTTATGATCTGTTTCACCTCTCGGCCGTGACGGTGGCTTGTTGCTGGCTCTGGCTTCGGCAGTAGTCGGCTGATGCAACCTCTAAGTGTGCCTAGCCAAGCTCCCCTTCAAAGTAAGCTGCTCTTTGGAGAGGACCTTGACGAGCTGGTCAAGGATCTGGGAGAAGTCAAGCCCCAGTGGCTGCTGGAGGACAAGCCTCAGTTGTCTTCATGCCGCTCTGGATAGCGGTCCTATCCGTCATCCTCTTCTCAATCCAGATTACGCGACTCCCAGTGCTATCGTCCTGGCAAGTCATTTGCGGTTGTATCATCCGGGTGCTCTGGCCAGAGGTCATAGCCCTTTCGTGGCATCTGAAAAGGGAAAGATGCCTATGCAGGTCCAGCAAGGTTTTCTGGATCCACCCGTTCCTCCTGCTGATGGGGGAGAGCTTCGCCACTGGTAGGGGACAGCTGGCGCTTTATTCTCAGCAGTGGGCTCTGATAACCTCCAACCAATGGGTTCTCAGCATCGTTCGTCATGGTTATGTACTTGATTGCCTGTGTCCCATCCAAGAGGCTTTTATCGTTTCGCCCTGTGGGTCACCCCAGAAAAGAGCCGCCATATAATCCACCCTTTGACATCTCCTCTTCTTGCGGGCCTTCTGGCCGGTTCCCCCTTCGGAGCGAAGTTCCGGTCGATACTCCATTTTCTCTGGGAACAAGCAGAAAGTCAGCCCTCACATATGGGTGACGTCGATGTAGATGGAGCCCTCGTGGAAGCATCCTCCCAGCTTTCAAAGAAAGCCTTTGGGAGATGCCACCATGCATGCGTGGTGCCCTTCCTGCCCAAGGGTGCCATCTTGCTCAATCTCCTTTTTTCCGTGGAGCCCTTCAGATGTCTGTTTGCTTTCCCCCAGGAAAAGTTGATTTTTTTTCTCGACCTGAGTTTCATACTTTCTCCGATTGTGCATCGGTACTCTTCCCGCTACCCAAGCCCTCTGTGCCATCATCGAGTCTCTCGTTTATACATTTTCTTTCCTTTTTGGCACCTTCACTTCCTTTTTCCAGCTGGCAGCACCATGGGTCTTGGACCACGCTGAGGTACGTTTTTCCCCCATGGTTACCAGTGGATTCAAGAAGTGTGTTCAGTGTGCCAAAATCATGTCCTTTACCGATACACGTGACTGCTGCCTACTCTGCCTAGGCCAGACCATGACCCCGCAGCATGCGGTCTTTGTAAAAAGATGTCCACCTAGGCTCTGAAGAGCTGCCGCCAGCAGCAGCATGATAATTTTTTCCCGGTGTCCCTGGTGTCTCCAAAAGCCAAGGCCTCCTCTGAAGCCACAGAATCCCAGGGCTCCCCTGTGAACCCTGGTCGACGCCGTGGCTCCTCAGAAAGGGTGTTTCCCTCGAGGGAACATAAGAAGAAAAAAACCTCGAAGGCAGCATCCCTGGACAGTTCCAGCAGGTCGGGTAAGCCCCGAGCCAGGTCCCGCGGTCCTAGATGCTCGTCTGAGGGATCAGAGCGGGAGCGGCCTACCAAGGTCTCCCAGAAAGAATCAACCATAGATTGGCCTCGGACTCCAGAATCTATCCTCAGTGAGGTCTCCCCCTTGGGGGAATCAGCACAGGGCCCAAGTTCCTTGGTGCCTGCATTGATGGCTGCAGAGCCTTCTGGACTCAAAACCAAAATGGCGGCCCTGGAACGCAGTCTGTCTGCCTTCATGGACCAGCAGCAAGCGTTGTCTGGTACTACCAATTGCACTGGTTCCTCTGTCCAGACCACTGGGCCATCGACTTGAGGACGTCCCCGGAGGCCGAGCCGAGCCAATCTGATCCTTGGCCGAGGTCTCGATCTGGCTCCCGTTCGATAGGACCGAGGTCCTCCCCAGCTTGGCACACATGGCACCAGTCATAAGACCTCTGAGGGATGCAGGCAGGGCTCTAGCCCGGAACCTGCTGGCCGCCCTTTCATCGAGTCTTCGACTGACTGGAATGGGAGACCGAGGATGAGGAATCACTGGACACCCTTCGCCAGCATGACGTCCGCTCAGACTGTCCTCCCTCTGAGCCCTAGCGTCGCTGAGGACATGGCATTTCTTGACTTCGTACGGAGCATGTCAAAGGCCCTAGCGTTCCCGCATGAATCGGAGGAGGACCCTTAGACAGAGGAACTAGAACTCCAATACGAGGTTCCACCGAGGGAATTGCTCACGGTGCCCATTCCACCCATCCTGGAATGGCTAATGCTCCGTATGTGGGAAACACCGGCATCAGTGCCGGGTGTGAGCAAGCGGCTTGCTTGACTTGATGTTCGGGTCCGCCAGAGCCCTGGCTTCCAAAAGGCTCAGCTGCCAAATCACTCCATGGTGGTGGAGTCAGCCATGTGTTGGCTGAAGAGCCAAAAGACGCACTCCTCTGTGCCCCTGGGTAGGGAGGCCCGCGCCTTGAATGCTATCGGCAAAAAGTGCTATCAGGGCTCGATGCTCATCGGCCAGATCCAGGCCTACCAGCTGTACATGAGCATGTACCCGAGAGACCTGGTGAAGGAAATCGCCAAGTTCTCAACTGGTCTCTCTGAGGAACACTGCAGTGGTTCAAGACCCTGGCCAAAGCCATCCGTGAGTGCTCAAAATTTCTCTCTCGAGCAGCCTATGACGGCTTTGAGTCAGCGACTCGAGTAGCGATGGCGGGCAGTCTTCTGACCTTGAGCAATGGGTTCAGGACAAATTGGTTGATGTCCCATGCCAAGGAGAGAATCTCTTTGGCAAACCTATGATGGAAAAGGCTGCCGAGTTGGAGACCGAGTTCATGATGAGGACCAGATTCTCCAAAAAGACTGCTGCCCCTCCCTGACAGAAGGGTAGGGTAAAAAGCCCTTTTACCCGAGAAAAGGGACTGCTTACAAAAACTACCCACAGTTTCAGGCCTCCCTAGCTCCCCAGCAGGGTCAGCAGGCCAAGGGACATGGGCAAGGCCCTCGTAAGCAGAAGGCTCCCAAGCCCCAGACATCTGTTCCAACCCAACCAGGGGGAGCTTTTGACTCCTTGGGCATAGCCTTTCTACCCCAAGGAGGACAGCAGCAGCCCATAGGAGGACATCTAATTCTGTGTGCCCACAGGTGACCAGCCATCACCACCGATTCCTGAGCACTCCAGGTGGTCAGGGAGGGCTACCTTCTCCATCTAGCTCAGACACCACCTCCTTTCTTCATGGGAGAGCTCCACAGGTCTCTCCTTCACTGGCACCTCCTATTGAAGGAACTCACAGGTCTTCTCGAGGACAAAGCAGTAGAACCAGTTCCCCAACATCTCAGGGGCAAGGGATTCTACTCCAGGTATTTCCTCGTGCCAAAAAGAACAGGGGGCCTAAGGCGCATTCTAGATCTGTACAATCTGAACAAGTTCCTGGTGAGGGAGAAGTTCAAGATGCTCTCCCTTAGAATATTGCTGCCTTACCTCCAGCAGGAGACTGGCTATTCTCCTTGGATCTGAAGGATGACTATACCCACATCCTCATTCACCCCAGCCACAGGCAGTATCTTTGCTTTATGGTGGGGGGTGGATACTACCAGTACAGGGTACTACTCTTCGGCCTGGCATCCGTCCCCAGGATCTTCACCAAATGCCTGGAAGTACTGGCTGCCTTTTTCCATCTCCAGAAGGTATTTGTCTTCCCCTACCTGGACAACTGGCTGATAAAAGGAGGCACGGCCACAGAGGTGCAGCAGGCCACGGCATGTACCATCCAGGTCCTGCAACATCTGGGGTTTGTGATAAACTATCCCAAATCCCACCTCTTCCTGACACAATGTCTGGAGTTCATAGGGGCAAGGCTGGACAATCTTCAGGCAAAGGCCTTCCCCTGGACCAGGCTGACCGTCTCAGGGCACCGGCTATAGACGTGCAACACCATCCCTTGGTGTCAACTTCTACTGCGCCTACTCGGGCACATGGCCTCTACAGTCTATGTCACCCCAGACGCCCGTCTACATATGAGGGCCACTCAGTGGTGTCTTCGGGACTAGTGGACACAGGCCGCCTCCAGGACAGAGTCTCAGTGACCCACCAGTTGGTGGAATCTCTGACTTGGTGGCAAAATCCCAACACCTTCAGGCAGGGATGCCCTTCCAAACCCCTAACCCTCTAAGCCCTCCCAACTGATGCCTTCCTGCTGGGATGGGGAATCCTCTGCGAAGAACTCCGCACCCAGGGCAGCTGGTTGCAAGCCGAGGGCAACCAGCAGATCAACCTCCTGGAGCTTCGGGCAATATATATAGCCCTACGAGCGTTCTGTCACCATCTGAGGCATCAACTGGTGCTGATCCAAACGGACAATCAGGTGGCATTGTTCTATGTGAACAAGTAGGGGGGCACACGATCTCACACTCTCTGCCGCGAAATGATGACATTCTATTCCTACGCAGTTCAATAGGGAATACTCCTATGGGCGGTATACCTACCAGACCAGGACAGAACCCTGGCGGACAAACTGAGCAGGATCCTCCAGCCGCATGAGTGGCAGCTGGACCCCAGAGTAGCTACTCGGCTCTGGTGGACCCTATGGGTGGACCTCTTTGCCAGCCCAGACAACTACTATTTGCCCCATTTCTGTTCCCGGCAGCCCCACCCATCCTGGGTGGCGGCAGATGCATTTCTCATTTCATGGTTGGAAGATCTCATATATGCCTTCCCATCCATGCCACTGATTGACAAAACACTCTTCAAGGCGCTTCGTGACAAAGCCTCACTGATCCTGGTGGCTCCACGATGGCCCAGGCAGCCGTGATTCCCACTGCTCCTCCGACTGTCAGTGGACGATCTCACTGGGGAGTTCACTGGAGCTTTTGTCTCAGGAGGTGGGCTCTCTCCTGCACCCCAATCTGGGGTCCCTATCACTGACGGCGTGGCTGCCAAAAAGGGTAACCTTAGCCCCTTTCAACCTCTCTGGAGAAGTGGAAGAGATCCTGCTGGCAAGACCTCCACCAGGAGAGCTTATGCCTTCAAATGGTGCAGGTTCTCAGTCTGGTGCATGGAGTAATAAGTGAGCCCACTCTCCTGCTCAGTGCAGCTAGTGCTGCAGTACCTCCTTCATCTCTCGCAATCTGGGCTCAAATCAAACTCCATTAGAGTGCACCTCAATACCCTGGCGGCGCATCACCATCCTGTTGAAAACAAGCCCCTCTCAGTCCAGCCTCTGGTGACCTTCTTCTTGAGAGGACTTCTGCTGTCCAAACCCCCCATCTGCCCTCCGGCGATGGAATGGGATCTCAACGTAGTATTGGCATAGCTCACTCGCCCACCATTTGAGCCTCTGGCTGCCTGCCACCTGAGATACCTCTCGTGGAAGGTTGTGTTCCTGGTGGCACTCACCTCTGCTTGCAGGGCCAGTGAGCTCCAAGCCCTAGTGGCAGAGGCACCATATACCAGATTATACAAGAACAGGGTTGTGTTATGCACGCACCCCAAATTCCTTCCAAGGGTGGTATCTTCCTCTCACCTCAACCAGGAGGTGGTGCTGCCCACCTTCTTCCCAAGGCCTCGCTCCAGTGGGGCAGAGACTGTCCTTCACATCATGGACTGTAAGAGGACCCTGTCTTTCTACATTCAGCATACCCAGGGCCACTAGAAAGCTGCTCAACTTTTTGTTTCCTATGACCCTGTTGGCTAAGGAAGTGGTGATCAAGTGGTCACTGGCCATCTGGGTGGCAGACTGCATTGCCCTAGCCTATGAGCAGGCTGGGCTTACACTGGGCAGCCGGGTTATGACACACAGTGTAAGGGCCATGGCATCCTCTGTGACAAATCTGCGCTCCATCCTGATGCTGGACATCTGCTGGGCCGCCACCTTGTCTTCAGTCCATACCTTCGCAGCTCATTACTGCCTGGAGAGAGAGTCCCAACGGGACAGCGCCTTCGGCCAGGCCATGCTCCGTAATCTTTTCGGGGTCTAGGCAACTCCTAACCTCTGACCCTTCTATGTTTAGGCTACCAGAACATTGACTTCCATTGGACACACGGGAGCTACTGCAGTCTGTATCTGCGGACTCAATTACTGCTGTTCACTGGAGGGCGATCGTGGTTTTTCCCTACAGGCTTGCGGTAGCCTGTAGTTAGGGAGTCCCATATGTGAGGACTGATTTCCTGCTTGTTCCCAGAGAAAGCGTAGTTACTCACCTGTAACAGGTTTCTCCGGGGACAGCAGGAATCAGTCCTCACAACCCTCCCTCCTCCCCTTGGAGTTGCTTCTTTACCATCTTTTATTTTTGCTGTCTTTTGGCTATGTCATCTGACTGAGCAAGATGGCACCCTTGGGCAGGAAGGGCACCACGCATGCGTGGTGGCATCTCCCAAAGCTTGCTTTGAAAGCTGGTGGGATGCTTCCACAAGAGCTCCGTCTGTGCTGACATCACTCATATGTGATGACTGATTCCTGCTGTCCCCGGAGAACACCTGTTACAGGTGAGTAACTACACTTACTTTGTGGTGCCCAAGAAGAACTTATCGTTTTGTCCTGTTCTGGATCTCAAGGAGGTCAACCAGGCTCTTTGGATCCCGCGCTTTCGAATGAAAACACTACAGTCAGTTATTCAGGCTGTTCGGAAACGGGAGTTCCTCGCCTCTCTGGACTTGGTGGAAATGTATTTCCACATTCCCATCCGCGAAGATCAACATCGCTTCTTATGCATAGCCATTCTCGGACAGCACTTTCAATTTTTCGCTCTGCCGTTTAGCCTGGGTTCAGCTCCACGCACCTTCTCAAAGGTCATGGTGGTGGCTGTGGCAGCCTTATGGAAACAAGGCATCCGAGTTCGTCCGTATTTGGATTATTGGCTCATTCGCTCAAGCTCCTTCTCTGAGGCCTTTCAAATTGTCGCCCGTGTGGTGTCCTTCCTGGAGATCCTCGGCTGGGTAGACAGTCATGCAAAGCGTTGCCTGCAATCGTCTCAAGCCATTGAATTCCTAGAGGCCCGTTTCGATATTCTTCAGGGCAAGGTTTTTCTGACACAGAAGCGGTTTCAAAAACTCTTCACAGCTACGAGTGCTTCTCATGCAGAGCTGCTCCCTGGTGTGGGACTATCTGCAGATTCTAGGATCCATGGCTGCCATCATCGATGTCATCCCATGAGCCTGAGCGCATGATGGACCTTCAATGGGCGCTTCTCTCCTGCTGGTCTCCTGTCTCAGAGGACTATGACTGGTGCCTACTGTTTCCCCGGTGGACATGGGGCAGCCTTATCTAGTGGCGCTCGCTGGACCATCTGCTCTGAGACATCCCCTTGGAGACTTCTCCTTAGATTCTGGTGACCACCAACGCCAGCCTCTTGGGCTGGAAGGCTCATTGCCCGAACCAGATGACTCAGGGGTCCTGGACACCACTGGAAGCTGGCTGGACCATCAACCGCCTGGAGGCCCGGGCAGTCTGCCTGGCCCTTCTGCACTTTCTGCCTCTCCTCCGCGCTCAGGCGATCTGAGTTCTGTCTGATAATGCTACGATGGTATCTTATCTGAACCGGCAAGGCAGAATGAAGTGTCCGGGGGAAGGGGGTAGCCAGAAAAATGGCCCTCCTCTTTCCCTGGGCGGAACGTTGTTGGCCCTGCCGGCCTAGCATATTGCCAGAGTAGACAACGTCCAGGCGGACTTCCTCAGCTGTCACCTCCTAGACCCCGGTGAATGGGGGTTGGCCCCCTGGGCTTTTCAGCAGATAATTCGGGCCTGGGGACAGCCTGACCTGGATCTGATGGCGACAGCAGCAAACACGAAGACCTCCGCATTCTTCATTTGGCAGTGGAAGGAGCAGGCGTCACAGGGCCTGGACATGTTGGTCCAACTGTGGCATTCGACCCCTCCATTGTACCTGTTCCCTCCCTGGGCAATGATCATGAGAACTCTCCAGCGCATCGAGGCTCACCCTGGCACAGTGATCCTGGTAGCGCCCGACTGGTCGCGGCAGGGGCCATGATATGCCGACCTTGTTCGCCTGCTTCAGGCGTCCTCTCTTCCTCTCAGGTCATGCCTGGGTCTCCTACGACAGGGTCCAGTCACAATGGACGACCCGGCTCCCTATTCGCTTACGGCTTGGCTCTTGAGAGGCACCACCTGACTCATAGGGGATACTTGAGCAGAGTGGTGGCAACTCTTCTGAATGCACAGCGCCCCTCCACCTCCTTGGCATATATGAGGGTCTGGCACCTTTTTGAGTCATGGTGCTCGTGGCAGTACCTCTCTCCATGGCGTTTGCAGATCCCAGAGGTCTTGGCCTTCATTTAGGATGGGCTGGATAAGAGCCTGGCCCTCCGGGTCCAGATATCAGCTCTGACTTGTTTTAGAGGTCCCATTGCAGGGCACTCCATTGCATCCCATGCTGATATCAGCAGGTTTCTCAGGGGCGTATGCGTACTTCGCCATCCGGTCTACCCGATGGTCCCTTCCTGGGATCTCTTCTTGGTCCTCCGGTGCCTTATGTGGCCTCCTTTCGAACCCCTTAAGCAGATCATCCTCCAGGACTTGTCCCTCAAAACTGCCTTTTTAGTTGCCATTACCTCATCCAGTAGAGTCTCCAAGCTGCAGGCCTTCTCCTGACAGGATCCCTTTCTCTCCTTTTCTGCAGAAGGAGTGTCCCTGCAGGTTCCATCCTTCCTTCCAAAAGTTCTTACATCTTTTCTTGTAAACCAGACTATATCACTCCCTGCCTTTTCCAAAGAATAATGTAAGGGACCCAGTAAAGGGCTCCACACAGTTGACCTCTGTAGGGTTTTACGGCACTTCTTGAAAGCCACAAATTATTTTCGCAAGTCTGATTGCCTTTTTGTCCTCTTTGCAGGATCTCGCAAGGGCCTTGCAGCCTCCAGCGCCAACATTGCCTGTTGGCTCTGCTGCACCATTGAGTGCCTACATTCTGCATGTTAAGCCAGTGCCCTTGGGGCTCTGGGTGCACTCCACTTGATCTCAGGCGGCATTGTGGGCGGAACGCTTGCAAGTTGTTCCCCTTGACATTTATCAGGCGGCCACCTGGTCTCTCTTGTCCACCTTTGTTTGACACTATCGCCTCTATCTCCAAGCCCAAGATGCAGCGCACTTTGGAGCCAGTGTGGTGGCACCGACTGTCTCTTGCTGCTCTGGGGTGGCATAGCTTGGGTACTTCTCACTTGTCTGGACTGGTCTAGCAGGATGAATTGGAAGGAAAAATTTCACTTACTGTTAATTTCCTTTCCTGCTAGACCAGTTCAGCTTCCACCCACCTATGCGGTATGCTTTTTGAACAGTATGCCTTTCGGACAGCCTTGTTAGCAGAGCTAAGGACCACTGTCCTACAGAGCTGTTCCTCCCCTAACGTAGGAATTCTTGTATATAGTTTTATGGTTGCACATAGGCACTTGCGTGCTGGGTTCCGTGCCTTGTTTTAGGTTACCTATTGTGTTGCTTTGCCAGAGTATACTGACAGCGACCCCTAGGATACAGCCATATATCTACCAGGGCTCAGCCAATCAAACTTCTGGTATCTTTCTCTGTCTCCAACATCTGCTGGCAGGGGACTTAACCCACTTGTCTGGACTGGTCTAGCAGGATTCCAGGAAAGGAAATTAATGATAAGTGAAGTTTCTCCTTATTAGTGTTGTGTTGCACAGCTGTGAGCATTGTTTCAATACCTATTTCCCTTCGTGCAGGGGTCCTCCACGGAGGCCACCTCCTCATGTCCTGGAACAAGTGAAAACCCTTAACCAGTCCCTACGTCTGGGGCATCTTCTGTGTCGCAGCCGAAACCCAGACTTTCTGCTCAACATCATTCAGCGTCAGGTAGGTTTTCCTAGGATCCATCAGTAAAGTCTTCATTCAGTGCTTTGTTATTTGTGTGATTGGAGGGTAGGGGAGCTGGGAGAGGAGTAGCTATCCACTAGTAATCATTAGATATCTTATACTTTCGGTGGACATGTTTTTAATATACTTTGTCAGTGTAATCCTTGAATACAATCTGAGTTTAGGATGAGTTCTCCTGTTGTTCCCTTTTTTAAATGGAAAGGTGAGTGGCATGTTCTAGATCTGGTTTTAATTTTCCTCTGCTGAAATAACAGATGAGCAGATTTTGTCTTTGCAATGTCAGGTTTGGATTTGGACCTTTGTTTCTCTAGGCCTCTTCCCAGTCAATGCCATGGCTAGCTGATTTGGTGCAGTCGAGTGAGGGGTCTTTGGATGTGCTGCCCGTGCAGTGCCTTTGTGAATTTTTGCTGCATGACGCTGCTGCCGAATCCACATCTGGTGAGGAAGATGAGGAAGGAGAAAGTAAAGAGCAGCGAGCCAAGAAACGGCAGGTGAGTGGTCCCCAGCAGAACTGAAGGAATTCCCAGTGGGCTGCCACCGTTCCAGAAGACTCGCAGGATTTCTAGTGAGTTTTCTTACTTTATTGATGTTGTTCAACAGAGAAGAATATGTGAAGCTGAAATGACAGACGTTATAGGGTGCCCCAAGTATATGTGTGTGCATACACAAACATACAAGTGTTTTTCTTATTATGGATTGTCATGCAGTCTCTCTCTGTCCACAATTCTTCTCACTGCTTTCTTTCCCTGAAGCAATGACTGTACTTAGATTGTGCCTTGCTGCATCCTCATGGGTTGTGGCTCCTTCTTCTGTTGTGCATACATACTTGTTATAAATATTTCTTCTCCAGGACCAAGCAGGAAGTCAGTCCTCACATATGGGTGTCATCGGCGCCGATGAAGCCCCAGCGAAGCATTTCCCCAGCTTTCTATGAAAGCCTTTGGGAATGCAGGCACGCATGCGCGGTTCCCTTCCTGCCTAAAGGTGCCATCTTACCTCAGTCTCTTTTTTTCCGAGAAGCCCACCGGACATGTGTCCTGTCATCCCGGATAAAAGTTGATTTTTTTCGGCGATACTCGCTATTTTTTCTCCCGATTCAATGCCGGTTCCCCTCCTGCCGGATTCGGTACACCGGTATCGAGCCCGATAATTCTTTTTCGGTTTTTGCCCTTCGTGGCTGGTGTTCGCACCCTTTTTTGATTTTTCCCTGGAAGGCCGGTCCTTTGATCTCGCGGGGACTCTTTTTTTCCCCGATGGCTTCCAGCGGTTTCAAGAAGTGTGATCGGTGTAAGAAATTAATGTCTCTCACCGACACACACGACTGCTGCCTTCGGCGCCTCGGTCCTGATCACGACCCTAAGTCGTGTGGACCATCTGGGAAGATGTCTTCCAAGGCACTCCGAAGTCGCCAGCAGCAGAAAGAAAGGCTTTTCTCGGACTCAGCCTCCGGCCGGGCCCGGACCTCGTCTGAGGCCTCGACATCTCGGGATTCGGATCCCGAGCGCCATCGAAGCTCCTTGGACAGGGGGTCCCCCGACCGGGAACGCAAGAGGAAGAAGCGGCTCGTGAGGGCGTCGTCGGAGGAGGTCCCTGGCTCCTCGAGGGCCAGGTCTAAGACCTCCGACAGTCGCCCCGGGCCCGTGGAACAAGAGAAGCTTGCCAAAGTTCCTTGCATGGAGCCGGAGTCTGCTGGACACGTAAGTCCTGTAGTCCTCGAGGACACTCCTCCCAGGGAGCCGACGTCAGGCCCGGCGCTGCTGGAGCCCGAGTCGGTGGCTGCTGCGTCTCCCGAGCTGAGTCTCAGGATGACAGCCTTGGAGAGCAGATTGTCTGCCTTCATGGAGCAGCAGCGGGCACTGATGGCCAGCCTATCTGGAGCATCTGCCTCGACCACCGGGACATCGACTTCGAAGTCGACCCCGGAGACCGAGCCGATACTCGAGTCCATCATGGCTCGAAGTCGAACTCGGTTGCGGTCTCCCTCGACCTCCCATTCGGGACCGAGGGCGTCGACGCCGGTGCCTCCACGGGGTCGGACCCTGACCCCTCGTCGGACGAGTCCGCCTGGGAGATGGAGGATGAGGAGTCCCCCGATACGTTCAAGACTCGGTGCGTCCCGTTGGACTCACCGCAGTCTGAGCCCCGGAGTAGATCCCCTCCGGAGGATACTCGGTTCTCGGAGTTTGTCCGGGATATGGCCACTGCCTTGGCTATTCCGGCGGACCCCGAGGAAGAGCCTCGAGCTGAAGAGCTCGAGGCCCTGCAGTAGGACTCTCCTCCGAAGGAGGCCTTTACTGTCCTGGTTCCTCCGATGCTGGAACGGCTCCTCTTCCGGATGTGGGAGGCACCGGCCTTGGCGCCGGTTCTAAGCAAGCGAGTCGACTCGATCTATCGACTCTGGAAGAACCCTGGCTTTCAGAAGGCACAGCTACCACACCATTCCATGGTTGTGGAATCGGCCATGCATCGTCTGAAGAGTCAGAAGATGCACTCTGCGGTGCCTCCCAGCAGGGAGGCCCGGAACCTCAATGGCGTCAGTAGAAAGTGCTTCCAGGGCTCGATGCTTGCTTGCCGTGTCCAGTCTTACCAGCTGTACATGGGCATGTACTTGCAGGGCCTGGTCAAGGAGTTGGCCAGGTTCTCTGCTGGACTCTCCGGGGAACCCTTGCAGAGATTCAAGTCCTTGTCCTCGGGGATTCAGGACTGCTCGAAGTTCATGTCCTGCGCCGCCTACGATGGCTTCGAGGCTTCGGCCCGAGTTGTGGCAGCTGGCATCACGGCTCAACGCCAGACATGGCTGCAGTCATCGGACCTCGAGCCATGGGTTCAGGACAAGTTGGTCGATGTCCCTTGCCGAGGTGAAAACCTTTTTGGCAAGCCCATGACAGAAGGCCACCCAGCTCGAAACAGAGCACCTTACGTGGACAAGGCTGTCTAGGAAGACCTCTGCCCCTTCTCATAAGAAGAAGGGCTCGGGTAAAAAGCCCTTTTACCCGAGGAAGGGCACTGCCTACAAACAGTACCCTCAGTATCAGGCTGCCCAAGCTGCACCCCAGGGTCAGCAAGCCAAGGGGCAGGGTAATGGGCCCCGTAGGCAGAGGACCCCCAAGCCTCCGGCCCCTGCTCCCACTCAACAGGGTGGGGGTTTTTGACTCCTTGAGCGTAGCCTCTCCTTCCCTGCTATCCCAACCCTGCACAGGAGGTCGCCTCGCCCTCTTTGCCCACCAGTGGCCCCTCATCACCGGGGACAGTTGGGTGTTGGACATAGTCCACAGGGGCTATGCACTACATTTTCACCAACTGCCTCCACCATACTTTCCAGGGGAGCCTCCAAGACCTTCCCTGCACACAGACCTTCTCCTTCAGAAACTTCAAGTTCTGTTGGTGGACAGGGCGGTGGAACCTGTGCCTCCCCACTTGCAAGGTCTGGGGTTCTACTTCAGGTATTTCCTGCTACCCAAAAGAACCGGTGGCCTTCGACCTATTCTGGATCTCAGGAACCTAAACAAGTTCCTAGAAAAAGAAAAGTTCAAGATGCTTACTCTTGGAACGCATCTGCCCTACCTCCAGCAGGGAGATTGGCTATGCTCCTTAGATCTAAAGGATGCATAAACTCACATCCTCATTCATCCAGACCACAGAAAGTACCTAAGGTTCATTGTGGGAGGAAACCATTATCAGTACAGAGTACTGCCTTTTGGCCTGACCTCCGCTCCCAGGGTCTTTACCAAATGCCTGGCAGTGGTGGTGGCTTACCTGAGAAATCAGGGAGTCTTTGTCTTCCCCTATCTGGACGACTGGCTCATAAGAGGTCAGACGTGCCAGGAGGCCCGACAGGCCACCCTCAGAACTATTGCTCTTCTTCAAAGATTGGGGTTTGTAATAAACTTCGCCAAAGTCCACTTTGCTCCCCTCCCAGAACTTGGAGTTCATAGGGGCGAGGTTGGACTCTCTGCTGGCAAAGGCATTCTTGCCAGAAGACAGAGCCCAAAGACTGATAAACTTAGCAAACCAGTTTCTCAGCAGGTCACTGATCTCCACCAGGCTCTGCCTGAGGCTTCTAGGCCACATGGCTTCGACAGTACATGTGACCCCCAATGCCAGGCTCCATATGAGGCCTGCACAGTGGTGCCTTCGGACTCAGTGGTCACAGGGCACAGGCAGCCTCAGGGACAGGATAAGGGTGTCCAGACACTTTCTGAACTCCCTCAGCTGGTGGCTGCACCCACCCAATCTGCTAAAAGGAGTGCCCTTTCAGATTCCTGGGTACACGGTGGTACTGACCACTGACGCCTCCCTGCAGGGCTGGGGAGCTCATTGTCTAGACAAGTGCACCCAGGGCCTGTGGTCTCTTTGGGAGGCGGCACAGCAGATCAATCTCCTGGAACTCAGGGCTATTCGCCTAGCTCTCAAAGCTTTCTCTCCTGCCCTGGCTCATCAATCTGTCCTCGTTCAGACAGACAACCAGGTAGCCATGTTTTATGTGAACAAACAGGGCGGGACTGGGTCCAGGCTCCTTTGTCGGGAAGCTCAAGACCTTTGGTCAATTGCCCTAAAGCACAGCATGCTCCTTAGGGCTGTGTACCTTCCAGGCCAGGAGAACTACCTGGCCGACAAGTAGAGCAGGATTCTGCAGCCCCACAAGTGGCAACTGCATCCCTTGGTAGTTCAGAGGATCTTCCTGAAATGGGGTCTCCCTTGGATAGATCTGTTTGCCAGTCCACTGAACACACAACTGCCAAAGTTCTGTTCCAGGCAACCGCATCCTTTGAGAATAGCACCGGATGCTTTTCTGATTCCCTGGTCTCAGGGCCTCCTGTATGCGTTTCCTCCCACGCCCTTAGTGGCCCGAACTCTTTTCAAGATTCTTTAGGACAAGGCCTCGGTCCTGCTGGTGGCTCCCAGATGGCCGAGACAACCTTGGTTTCCACTTCTGCTTCAGCTGGCAGTGGATCCCCCACTGCCCCTGGGATCAGGGTTCCCTTCTGCATCCCAATCTCAAAGCTCTCAATTTGATGGCCTGGAGGCTGCAAGGGTAGTTTTGGCTCCCTGGGGCCTGCCTCAGGAAGTTGAGGAGGTTGTCCTAGCCTCTAGGAAACAGTCCACTAGAAAAACCTATGCTCTCAAATGGAGAAGGTTTTCTGTGTGGTGTCAGCTACGTACAGAGGATCCTTTCTCCTGTACGGTACCAGTAGTGCTTCAGTATTTACTCCACTTGTCCAATCAGGGACTCCAGTCCAATTCTGTTCGGGTCAACCTCTCAGCTCTAGCAGCTCACCACTCACTGGTGGAGGGACATTCTCTATCGGTTCACCCCTTGGTGTCCCGCTTTCTCAGGGGCTTGCTTTTACTCAAGCCTCCATTGCGTCCTCCTGCCCCTGAGTGGTAGTTGAATGTGGTCTTGCAGCAACTGACTCGCCCCCCTTTTGAGCCAATGGCTACTTGCCCACTACGCTTCCTCTCCTGGAAGACACACTTCCTGATAGCCCTTACTTCGGCTAGGCGATTGAGAGTGGAGCTTCAGGGCCCTGGTCGGTGAGAGGCCTTACACTAGGATTTATAGGAACAGGGTAGTCCTCAGGACTCATCCAAAGTTCCTCCCAAAGGTTGTCTCCTCTTTCCACCTCAATCAGGAGGTGGTTCTTCCAACATTCTTCCCTAGGCCTCATGCAAGCCAGGCTGAAGCAGTTCTGCATACCCTGGACTGTAGGAGGGCCTTATCCTTCTACCTTGACCGTACGCAGGGGCATAGATGGGCTACTCAGCTCTTCGTCTCTTTTGACCCTAATAAGTTGGGGTTGGCTGTGTCTAAGCGTACCTTGTCCATCTGGGTGGCTGACTGTATCACCTGGGCTTACAAGGCGGCTGACCTTCCTTTGCAGGGTCGGGTTACGGCCCACCGTGTCAGGGCAATAGCTGCCTCAGTGGCTCATCTCCACTCTGTGCCCTTGGTAGACATCTGCAGGGCTGCAACTTGGTCTTCAAGCCAGACTTTTGCGGCCCATTAATGTCTGGAGACGGAGTCCTGTAGGGACAGTGCTTTTGGCCAAGCAGTACTCTGGAATCTCTTTGAGGTTTAGGCAACTCCTGCCCTCTGTTGGGCTACCGGTGGAGGTTGTGTCCTTGAAAAGCCTTTCTTTGCTGCTGAGACTAGAGGGAGTACTCTTGTTCAGCCTGGGTTCCTCGGTAGCCTAGAGCTTGGGAGTCACCCATATGTGAGGACTAAACTTTCCTGCTTGGTCCTGGAGAAAGAGTAGTTACTCACCTGTAACAGGTGTTCTCCAGGAGCAGCAGGAATCAGTCCTCACAAACCCTCCTCCTCCCCTTGGAGTTGCAGTTGTACATAGTTTATTTTTCATTTTTGTGTGCTGTTCTTAGCTATGTCATTTGACTGAAGGTAAGATGGCACCTTTAGGCAGGAAGGGAATCGCGCATGCGTGCCTGCATTCCCAAAGGCTTTCATAGAAAGCTGTTGGAAATGCTCCGATGGGGTTCATCGGCGCCGATGACACCCAATATGTGAGGACTGATTCCTGTTGCTCCTGGAGAACACCCGTTACAGGTGAGTAACTACTCTTTTCATCCTCTTTAGAGACAACAGAAACAAAGGCAACTGCTTGGACGTCTGCAGATTTGCTTTTGGGTCCTAAAGCAGATGAGCAGACAACATGTGAGGTCCTTGACTACTTTCTGAGACGCCTCAGTTCATCCCAAGTGGCCTCCCGCATTCTGGCTATGAAGGTTAGATGAGGAAATTACAGATACAAATGATTATAGGGTGCATGTGAAGAGACAATTTTAGCTTCATATTGTTCCTCCAGTCCAGTCCCGACCTGTGGATAGTCGCCTCACACCATCGTGGAGACTGAGCATGTCACACTTTCTGACCTCACTATAGGCAGATAGCTGACACCTCCCTCCAGTCTCCAAGCAGCTGGTGAGATGTGATCCCAGGAGAGGGACTCACTGAAGGGACAACTAAGAAGTTGGCAGGTTTTTTGAATTGAAAAAAAAAAATTAGAAGTGTGGAGATCTGGCACAGAGGGGATTTTATGAGCAAAGTAAAGCTTATTAAAAGAAAAAAAGAGCAAGAAGAAACAAAGACAAACTCCAATGGCAAGCAGTAAAATCTTTGGGGAAGGCATTTATTGTACTTATCAGTGTTCCCGGTTCAGCGGCTCCCGATCCTTCGGTGGGGAAGGGGACCCTGACAGTAGCAGGCTTCTTCTTGGTGGAATTGGCACGTATCTACACCCTGATGCTTCCCTGCTCAGCTGAGCTATGGATCGGGAGGCTCTCCGCACCGGATCACTGATACAAGCAGAGGGATTTCCTGCTTGCGTAGCAAAGATAAAGCCGTCATTCTGGTGGGGGCTGTGTTTTGAGGCAAGGGGCAGACGACGGAGAAGGCACGGCTGAAGGCAGTTTTTCTTTCTCATCTTGAGCGGGAACCACCACCATTTTAGGTGCCACTTCAGTCACGTGTAGGAGGACTGGAGACGGGCCAGTTGCTCTGCTTTCATTCACTCGCGTTTTGTTCTTTTTCTGCAGGCCCGAGAAGGAACTGTTGGCAGGAATACAGAGATCTTAGGTGCTTTTAAGGGGATATTTTTTCTTTCTTGGTCTATTCCAGTGACAGTAAGAAAAAAAAAAAGAAAGAGAAAAGGAGCAGAGCAACTACCTTCTGGCTAGGCTGGGGCCAAAGACTTAGTGGCCAGCGAGCTAAGCTTAAGGGGTAAAGTGCAGAAGCTTAATTTTTCTGCTCACTCTGTCCCCCTTCACCAAGCCCTATGTGCTTAATTTGTGGCTTCTGTAGGGGCCACTGTCTCTGCAGCGGGCATCTGCCATGCTGCGAGGCAGAGTCCAGGTCCATCGAAGAGGGCCTGCGAGGAAAGAGGGTGGACCAGGCTTTGAGTGGCCCCGAGGGAGGACATTCTCTGGAGGACCATCCTTCCCCCGCAGAAGACAAGAATACTCCTGAACCACTGGCGCAGGACTAGGGACAGGCCTCTTGGGTTCCCCAAGCCCTCCACTTCAAAAGATTTATCAGCGAAGGCACTCCCAGGGTTTTATTCCCCTGAATTTGTAATCCTCATGAATAGGGCTTTTGCCTGTAGCAAAAGGTTCTCCCGGACCAAGCAGGAAGTCATTCCTCAATTATGGGTGACGTCGGCGCCGACGGATCCCTCGCGGAGCAATTTTCCCCAGCCTTCAACGAAAGCCTTGGGGAATTGCAGCGGGCATGCGCGGTGCCCTGCCCGCCCAAGGGTGCCATCTTAGCCAGTCTACTTTTTTCCGCGGAGCCCTACAGACGTACCCGTCGTGTCCCCGCGAAAAAAGTTGATTTTTCTTTAGAATACTCTTTTTTCCATTCGGTTCGACGCCGGTCTTTTTCCCGCCCGGGATCACGACGCCGGTCACGAGTCCTCTTCTTATTTTTCGGTTTTTCTGAATTAGTCAGATTTTCGTTTCGGTTTTTCCCTGGCAGCCCGGGCCTTTGACCTCGCCGGGGCCCTTTTTCCCACGATGGCGGCCAGTTGTTTCAAGCGGTGAGGACAGTGTGACCGAAATATGTCACTAACTGACACACACGACAATTGCCTCCGCTGCCTGGGCCCGGATCATGAAGAAATGATCTGTGGGCCTTGTGGCAAAACTATCCTCCAAAGCGGTTGAGAAGTCGGCGGCATCAGCGGGATTTGAATCTTCGCTGACCCCAGCCGTACCCGGACCTCGTCGGAGGCCTCCGCGTCCAGGGGTTCCAGCTCGGACCGTCGCCGGAGTTCCTCCGACAGGGGGTCTCCCTCCGGGGACCATCGACGGAAGGTGAAACGCCGAGCGGCGGCGTCGGTGGACGCTCCTGGCTCTGCGAGGGCCAGGTCGAATAGCCCCGATAGCCGCCCCGGGTCCTTGGAGAAGGAGCACCTCATGAAGCGACCTCGCCTGGAGTCGGAGCTGCCTGCTCGGGTAAGTCCTGTGGTCCTTCTGGACTCGCCTCGCGACAGCCGACGTCGGGCCCGACGCCGTCGGGGCCCGAGTCGGGGGCTGCTGGGTCACCTGAGCTCGGACTCAGGTTGACGGCCTTGGAGAGCAGACTGTCTGCATCATGGACCAGCACGGGCACTGCTCGCTGGCTTCGCTGGCGCCGCTGCCCCGACCGCCGGGACGTCGACGTCTAAGTCGACCCCGGAGACCGAGCCGATCCTCGAGTCGATGCGAACTCGAGTCGATCCTCGGTCGAGGTCGCCCTCGGCCTCCCGTTCGGGACCGAGGTCGCCGACGCCGACTCCCTCGGCGTCGGGGCGGCAGGCGCCGCGCCCTGCCCGGGCCGACCCCACCGAGTCCTCGTCGGAGTCGGTCTGGGAGTCTGAAGAGGAAGAGTCGCCCGATTCTTTTCGGACTCGGTGTGTCCCCTCGGACTCACCTGAGTCCGAACCTCGGAAGCAGTCCCCCCCGGAGGATGCCCGGTTCTCGGACTTCGTCAGGGATATGGCCAAGGCTTTGGCCTTCCCTGCGGACCCCGAGGAGGAGCCTCGAGCCGAAGAGCTCGACGCACTCCAGTATGACTCTCCCGCCAGGGAACACTTTACGTACCGGTTCCCTCCCATGCTGGAACGACTACTCTTCCGCATGTGGGAGAGTCCGGCCACCTCGCCGCGGTCTGAGCAAGCGGGTCGATTCTATCTATCGAGTCCGCAAGAGCCCTGGCTTCCAAACAGCACAGCTACCACACCATTCCATGGTAGTGGAATCGGCCATGCATCGTCTTAAGAGCCAGAAGATGCACTCCTCGGTGCCTCCTGGCAGGGAGGCCCGTAACCTGGATGGCCTTGGTAAGAAGTGTTTCCAGGGCTCTATGCTCGCATGTCGTGTCCAGACCTACCAGCTATACATGGGCATGTATCTCCGAGACCTGGCTAAAGAGCTAGCCGGCTTCTCCGCTGGTTTGTCCGAGGAACCCTTGCGGAGGTTTTGGCCTTGTCCACTGGCATTCGGGAATGCTCAAAATTCATGTCCCGAGCAGCCTACGATGGCTTTGAAGCATCGGCTCGAGTGGCCGCAGCCAGCATCGGTGCCCGCCGACAGGCTTGGCTTCAGTCGTCTGACCTTGAGCCCTGGGTGCAGGACAAGTTGGTCGATGTCCCTTGCCGAGGCGAAAACCTCTTTGGCAAGCCCATGGCTGATAAGGCTGCACAAAGTGAGCCAGAGACTCTCACCAGGACTAGGCTTTCTAGTAAGACCTCCGCCCCTTCCCAGAAAAAGAAGGGCTCGGGAAAGAAGTCCTTTTACCCGAGGAAGGCGGCGGCCTACAAACAATACCCCCACTATCAGGCCCCTGCAGCTCCCAAACAGGGCCAGCAGGCCAAGGGGCGGGTAACGGGTCCCGTAGGCAGCAAGGCCCCCAAGCCTGCACCACCAGTCCCTGCTCCGCAGGGTGGGGGTTTTTGACTCCTTAAGCATAGCCTCTCACCCCCGCTGGTTCCTCCCAGCACCGGAGGCCGGGCTGGTTCACTTCGCATACAGGTGGTCCAGAATCACCTCAGATGCCTGGGTGCTTCAGGTCGTGCGAGAAGGCTATCTTCTCCACTTCCACCAGGTCCCTCCCTCCTACTTTCGGGGAGAACCTCCACGACCCCCTCTGCACAGGGAATTACTCCTTCAGGACTAGCAGGTATTCTACAGGATCAGGCGGTGGAAACCGGTGCCCCACCACCTGAAAGGTCAAGGCTTTTATTCCAGGTATTTCTAATACCAAAAAGAACAGGAGGCCTCAGACCCATCCTGGACGTGCGCAACCTCAACAAGTTCCTCGTGCGGGAGAAGTTCAAGATGCTTACCCTTGGAATCCTTCTGCCCTACCTCCAGCAGGGAGATTGGCTATGCTCCTTGGATCTAAAGGATGCCTACACGCACATCCTCATCCACCCAAGCCACCGCCAATACCTAAGGGTTGTGGTGGCAGGAAATCATTACCAGTACAGAGTCCTACCCTTTGGCCTGTCCTCCGCCCCGCGAGTCTTCACAAAAATGGTCCGCGGTGGTGGCGGCCCATCTCCGGCTTCACGGCCTCTATGTCTTTCCGTACCTCGACGACTGGCTCATCAGAGCAGCGTCCGCTCTGGAGGTCACCAACGCCACGCGAAGCACGGTGACTCTTCTGCAGTACTTGGGCTTTGTTATAAACTTCGCAAATTCCACTTTGCTCCCCTCAAAGGATCTCGAGTTCATCGGCGCAAGGCTGCACACTCCTCAGGCACGAGCGTACCTACCGCTCGACAGGGCGCAACGGCTCATGGACCTAGCCGATCGTTTTCGCAGCCAACCCTGGTCTAAGCCAGGGCGCTTCGTGAGATACTCGGCCATATGGCTTTCCACCGTCCATGTGACCCCCAATGCCCGCCTGAATATGCGGCCTGCTCAATGGTGTCTCGCCAGCAGTGGCGACAAGCACAGGCGGCCTAGCAGGACCTAGTGCGCGTTCTCCGAGCCGATGATCTCGTCTCTCCGGGTGGGGCTTTTCATCGGCCGAACCTGGTACTAGGCAATGCCTTCTCCAGTCACCTCAGCCGGCCCGGGTGCTTGACAACAGACGCATCCCTCCTGGGCTGGGGAGCACATTGCCCCCCAAGGGGCCACGTACTCAGGCAGCGGTAACACGTGGGAATTCTGCTCAGCAGATCAACTTCCTGGGAAACTCAGGGTGAGTCCGCCTGGCTCTCAAGGCCTATCTCCCACCTGACTTACTCACCAGTCCCCCTGGGTGTCCTTGTCCAGAACGGGACAAATCAAGTTGGCCATGTTCTACGTGAACAAGCAGGTGGGGGCACGGGCTCCTTCCTCCTCTGCCAGGGAGGCCACCAGAAGCTCTGCTTCTTGGGCACGTCAGTCACGGCGTTATCCTCATAGGCAGTTTATCTCCCAGGCCCAAGAGAATTGGCCTGGCGGACCAAAATCAGCAGGATCCTCCCAGCCGCACGAGTGGCGTTACTGGGATGCCGCTTGGTAGTTCAGAAGAGCTCATCTCTGATAGTGTGTGGGCCTAACCACGGTGGATCTCTTTGGCCAGTTCATCACAAAACCGGCAACTTCCTCGCTTTCTGCTCTCGTCAGCCACACCCCCTTCGGGTTGCGGCGGACGCTTTTCTACGTCTAATGGTGGGGAGAGGCCTTCTTGTACGCTTTCCATCACATCCAGCTTAGTCTTACTCGGAATCTTTCAAGGCTCTCCGAGCAAAAGCCTTTCATGATACATGGTGGCCCCTCGCTGGCCCAGACAGCCGTGGTTTCCGTCTCCTGGCATGCAATTAGCGGTTGGATTGGATCCATTGCCTCTGGGGTTTACAAAAGGATTTCCTCACTCAGGATCAGGCGGCTTTCTGCTACACCCCTCTCACCCCGACGATATGCTCCTCAAATTCTAATGGGCCTGGCTGCTGCAGAAGGGGGGTAGTACATTGGCTCCCCTTATCCTACCGGAAGAGGGGAAGAGGTCGTCCTAGCTTCTCGGAGGACCTTCTACCCACAAATGCTACGCCCTTAAATGGCGTCGATTTTCCGTTTGGTTGTACCCCAAAGTCTCAGGATCCATTCTACTGCCGGTTGTACGGTGAATACGCAGTTAATGCTATTACCTCTCTATCTGGGACTTAAGTCCAACGCCGTTCAAACGTTAACCTCAGTGCTCCTTTCAGAACATCATGTGCGTGTGGACTGGCAGACCTCGTTCAGAGGACCCTCTTTGGTAGCGAGGTTTCTCCGAGGTCCTCCTTGGCTAATACACCACATCTGCGCCCGCCAGCAGCACTGACTGGGGGCTGAAGGTGGGGTTACAGCGGCAATCACCTGTCAGCCCTTTTGAACCTATGGCTACCTGTTCTCTCCGTTTTCTCCCGTCTTGGAAAACATTGTTCTTGATAGCCCTCACTTCCCCGCTAGACGCGTAAGTGTAATTGCAGTACCTAGTGTCTGATCCCTCTTACACTCGGTTCTACAAAAATAGGGTTAGTCCTACGGGACTCACCCAAAAATGTCTTACGAAAAGGGGTCCTCACCCCGTTTCGCGACATCAAACCCCCCCCCCCCCCCCCCTCAGGAGGTGGTACTGTCCAACCTTCCTTTCCCAGGACACACTCCAGCCGAAGGGCTGTAAACTGGTCCGATCCATTAACCTGGACTGTAGAAGGGATTCTTTGAACTTCTACCTTGACAGGTAACGCGGGAGTAACCGTGTAAAGGCGCCCAGCTTTTTGTTGTCTTTTGAAACCAAGAATTGGGACTCCCCCGGGTCCTCCAAGAGTACTCGGTCCATCTGGGTTGCGGGACTGTATCTCTTGGGCTTATGGGGCAAGCCGGACTCTCCTTGGAAGGAAGAGTCACGGCTCACTGCGTTTCGTGGCCAAGGCTACGTCCAGTGGATACCTCCGCTCTTGTTACGTCGGCGGACAGCTGCAAGGGCAGCTTATTGGTCTTCGAGCCAGACTTTGGCGGTCCATTACTGTATCGAGGAGGGACGCTCTGCAGGGACAGTGCTTTCGGACAGGCAGTCCTCCGTTAATCTCTTCGAGGTCTGAGAAACTAATACCCTCCATCACGGATGGGGGCTACCGGTGGGTAATACATCAGCGAAGATTCCTTCCTTCGTTGCTGCTGAGCTAGAGGGAGCTCATGTTTGTGCTTAGGGTCTACGGTAGACTTGAGCTGGGAGGAGTCCCATAAGTGAGGGAATGACTTCCTGCTTGGTCCTGGAGAAAGCGTAGTTACTCACCTGTAAAAGGTGTTCTCCAGGAAGCAGCAGGAATCAGTCCTCAAAACCCTCCCTCCTACCGTGGAGTTGCAATCGTCTGCTGCTTTAGTTTTTTTTGCAAATTTTTATGCTGTCTGTTTTAGCTGTGTCATCTGACTGGCTAAGATGGGACCCTTGGGCGGGGAAGGGGAACCCCACCCCGCACTATGCGCGCTACAATTCCCAACGGCTTTTCTTTGAAAGCTGGGGAGACAAATTGCTAAGCCGACGAGGGCTCCGTCGGCGCCGACGTCCCCACCAATAAGTGAGG